>CAKAOH010000089.1:0-36110 GCA_916701665.1 Sebastiscus tertius | reverse complement strand
ACACACACACACACACACACACACTCACACACACACACTCTCTCTCACACTCTCTCTCTCCGTTGCGTCTCTGTTCTCTGATCTCCAAACTTTTTTTCTTTTTTTTTAATTCCTCTCTGTGGTTCCGCGCGCTGAATGAACTGAACGAGCCTCTTTAACATATTCAGACCAACGTCATCCTGAAGGTGGATCATGCTGCTGATCGAGCAGCGTTTTCTATAAAACCCCCTGCAGCCAGCTCACTGTGGAGGAATAGGCACCAGGTTTTGGCAGAGAAGGAGAGGAAGAAACTTTTGCGTAAAAGCTCACGGATTTGTCTCACTGGGAGCTGCTTGGAGGTGAGTCTGCTGTTTGAGTTAACTCTCCTTGTTATAACCTACTGAGGAAGTGAGTGAGTCACTAATTTGTTTAATTTGTACATCCTCTTCCTTTCCAAGTCGCGCTCATCTCATCTCACCTATCTAGTTTACTTTATCAAGCCTGTTAATCCGCTTCATACAAAGCTTTATTGTCATTGAATTAACTACAACGAGATTCACAGTTTGCCACTTCTGGTCAGTGCTTTAAAACAAATACTTGACAGAACTAAACGCGTCAGATAAAACATATAAAACAGGTAAACCACACACAGTTCAGACAAATAAAACAGGTAAAGTAGATGTAATAAATAAATATAAACAGAAGTGTTACACTAGAAGTATAACATATAAAAATAGAATTTAGAATTTATTTTCTAGAATTCTAGAATTTAGAATTGCAAATGTAAACAAAGTTGCACTTGAGGTGTATATATATTGCATCAAGGATATATTGCACAGGTACATGTATTCACATTCAGTAGCCTACTGTATTCAAATCCCCCCTTTCTTCTTTGGCTTTTTAAAGCCTGATTTATTGCCATTGCTCCATAAAGCTTGGTGCAGCCTGGGGGGTGGCTGAGCCCCCTGAACTGTACCTATAAAGGAGCATAACCTAATAGACAAGCCGGTGCATGTAAACCTGTAAAACTATTTGGAATAGTTGACAGCTACTCCTCATCCTGGAGGAGAAGCTGCAGCGGAATGAAGGGGAGTTTCCTCACAGGAGAGGAGCACGTTTCTCATATATATTTCATCCAGAGTCAAATAGGAGTCTGTGCAGGCGCATCCATCCGGTCTGAGGACTGTTTTATCTCCTTTGGAGGCGCGTCTGTCAACGAAAACTCTTTAAAGGTCCCATATTATGCTCATTTTCAGGTTCATAGTTGTATTTTGTGTTTCGACGAGAACATGTTTACATGCTGTAATGTTCAAAAACACATTATTTTTCTCATACTGTCTGCCTAAATATACCTGTATTTACCCTCCATCTGAAACGCTCCATTTCAGCTCATTTCAATTGCAACTGAACTGAGTTGCTAGGCAACAGTTTGGGTCCATGTTTACTTCCTCTCAGTTGATGTCATTCACATACACTGCAACAGAAAATAAACTGGGACACATTTTAATGTTACCTTTCAAACGGTGTAATAGTCTATATACTGTAGATTTGCGACATCACAAATGGACAGAAATCCTGACAGCTTGTTTCAAAGACACAGTTTTGTAAAACAGGCTGTGTGTATTTCTCCATGGATTGAACATTTCGATACTTTCACAGTATTTCTATAGCACTTAAACCTGCTTTATAATATAAAAATAAATGAAAATCTCACTTTTTACAATATGGGACCTTTAACATTTCTTTTCTTTTCATCAAAATAATGATGACTTTCTTTGATTTGGGGGCGTTATTATAAAATCATTCCAGGAATGATCAACCTATGTGCATCATCACTGCATATTTCTGAATGGATCAGGAGGCAGTTGTCCAGCTTGTGTGATTACTGTTATTATTATCCTCTAACTAGCTGTAATAACAGCTTATAATGGCTCTCGGCCATTGGCTGCCTCCAGAGATGAGTTGAGAAAGAGTTTAACCAAGACCGAGCTAACACACCTTTATTTTTATGTGGACAGAGTTTACAGAGATAAAGAAGAAGAAGAAGAAGAAACAGGAAGAGGAGAAGCTGGACTGAGGAGAAGGTTTTACGCAGAGTTTTGAACTGAACAGACGCGCCATTTACGCACAGATCCAGGTGGATGCTGGGAAGCGGAGCAGCTCGTAGGAGATGTTACCTCTGGCCCAGTTTGGGGTGCTGTCGGCTCTGGCCACCGCGCTCACCTCGGTGCTGTCTGCCCTCCTGCTGCTGGCGTTGACCCGGCAGCTGTGGAGCCTCCGCTGGAGTCTGACCCGGGACAAAGAGAGCAGCCTGCCGCTGCCGAAGGGCTCCATGGGCTGGCCTCTAGTCGGAGAGACTTTCCACTGGCTGTTCCAGGTGAGAGTTGACACATCTGGGCTGCTGTAGTTCTCAGGTTTTTTTTTTTTTACGAGCGTTCCAAAAATCTTTTCTACACTGTTAAGAATTTCCCAGTAAAATAACAGTAAAGAACTGGCAGCAGCGTTGCCTTTATGTTACTGTAAAATTAACATTATTATACTGTCGCTGAAATTTACAGCTTTATACTGTTAATGCAAAATACTGTTTTTTTTAATTAATTTCAAAGTATTTTACAGTTAATTTACTGTTTAAAGATACATTATATAGCTGTTTTTCACCTTTCTTTTATCTTACTGATTTGTTTTAATGCACTATTTAGGTTGTTTTTATTACATACATTTTAATAAACATTATTTTTTTGCCTAGATGAATAGACTTAGCAGGTTACAGACATAGGAATAGTCACACTTAATACAATTAAAGGCACTTGTTAGGAAAAATGCTATAATAGACTTGTTGACACTTTTCCCAAAATGTGTGTCTCTAGCTGGCTACAAGCACAGAATGAAACCAGAACAACATGTGAGTGAAGAACAATAAAGCTAATTCACTGATTTTGCAATCATGTACAATGTACAAGCCTCACATGAGCAGATCAGGTCCCAGAATTAAAACAATACTGCATGAAACTGTTACTGATGATACTTTAGACAGCTGATCAGCAGTAAAGTGCTGTTTTATAAGAATGCATTATAGTTCAGTTAAAAAACGGCCTATGAGCGTAATTTAACAGGTTTTCTTTTGTATTAACGGTAAAGCACTGTTTTTGGCAATAACAGGTTAATACTGTTGAAATCCTGCTGTAAATTAACAGAAATTGTTTACAATGTACCTGGAGGTCGAGACATACAGGGTTATTTAACATGGGACCAAATATGACATTCCTGTTGGTTGAGCTGAGCCATATTACTTTGATAATGACATTATGGATCAACATTACATGTTAATTTAGTTTCTTTAGTCATTTGAATAGCTGATATAGATTTATTTATATATAGATAAATCAACCCCTCATTTGTTTTCATCACATTTTGTAAAAAAAACCCAGCATATTTTGAACACTTGTCAGCAGTTGTGGATTTGGACAGCGATTCTCTTCCATGATGAAGATGCAGATCTCTGTATGACTTTCTTTACTTTCTTTACAAAACACAGGATATCCTCCTGCGCGTCTCTGTGTAGTTCTTCATTTATGTCCATCGCTTGTGGATTTCTATCCCATGATTCCTTAATTATGCGTTTAGTGGCAGCTTGCTCTAAACCAAGGGTGCCCAGACTTTTCCCTTGGAGGGTCAAAACTGGAACTCAATGGAGGGCCACGGGCCAAAATGAAACACCTATTGTATTATATTGTATTGTATTGTATTGTATTGTTAGGATGCAAAATGGTACTAGAATCCCAAGTTCCCTTAATTGAATATATTTCACATAGTTAGCCCCTTTAAAACCCACCTGCTGAATACAATTGGGCTCATTTATGCAATTTATGCATTTCCAAGACTGTTTAGGGACCCCAGTATGCAGAAATATTAAAATGCACCATTTTTAGAATAGGCAAAAATAACACATATATACTGCATTCAAAGAACTGCATGTTTTCCCCAAAACTGCATAGGATTATTATAAAGTGGGCATGTCTGTAAAGGGGAGACTCGTTGGTACCCATAGAACCCATTTACATTCACATATCTTGAGGTCAGAGGTCAAGGGACACCTTGACAAATGGCCATGCCAGTTTTTCCCCACCAACATTTAACCCAACTTTAAAGTGTTAGCCTCCTTCCTGACAAGCTAATATGTCATGATCGGTACTAATGGAGTCCTTAGGTTTTCTAGTTTCATATGATGCCACTATCTTCTAACCATAAACCCGAGCCTGGTACGGCCTCCAAAAGACAGTAAAGTCGGTTGGGTCTTTGAATAAAAAAAAAAAAAGAACTTGCTAACATCTGGCGGGCCAAATCAAACCTGATGGCGGACCAACTTTGGCCCACGGGCCACACTTTGGACAGCCCTGCTCTAAACCGTCCTCGCCACTTCTAGCAGGATGTAAAGGTTTCTGACTCACGTAGACTACCATGTCCAACTTCCACCTTCTGCCTTCTGCAGACACTCACTTCTTGATCAGCTTCAAAGATGAGGCTCGTATAGTGAATGAAAAGTTTATTCCACGAAAATTAAAACAAACAAAAATATATCCACATGACACATCTTGGACTATCAAAAAAACTGACCAAATCTGCTGGAAACTAACTGAATCTGTGTTCTACAATCTGTGATCTGTGTGTGGTCAGAAAGATTGTTGCTCCCCATCCTGCTCCACTGAAGCCTAACTAGCATTAACAACACTTAAAGGGACAAGCCCACATTGTTCAATAGCAGGACGACTAGAGAAGCACATCTTAACAGGGCAAAACACACATCATTGAGTCTATATAGATCAAAGCCCATTCTATTACATTACTAACTGACCTAAATTCTAATGTATGTCAAACATTTTTGATGGCATAACACAATGTACTTTTTAAATGATAATCAAATGCAAAAAACTGTAAATAATACAACATGGCTCTTAGAATGCAATTAAAAGGAGGTGAACACCGCAGGCTGCTTTAATAATCAGATTACTGATGATGTATCTGGAAGCGCGCGGGAACCTTTAAAAGGCTCCGCAGATTCTTGTGCAGGCTGAGTTCTGTTGTTAATGCGACATGTGCGGACTTGATGCTCGGTGCGTAATTCCTACTTGCGGAGGAAAAACAGACGTTTTCTGTTCAATTCTTCCTCCTCTCTCTCTCTCTCTCCCTCCCTCTCTGTCTGTCTGTCTGTTCTACAGTGAGGAGTTCACTCTCTCATTCCCTCATCATCTCTCTGTCCCAACAACTATCCCTCAGCTCCACACTAGAGCGCCTCGTTACAGCACACGTGATGTGTGTTTGTGTTTATTTTCCTCCTGTCTGATTTTTCACCTTCTTTTGATTCTCTTTCCCAAAATGTCCCATTTCGGGTGGGCTGTATCTTTCTAAATTCATGTGTAACGCTAAAGCAGAGGAGGCTAACAGATGAAGGACAGTAAAAGTATGTGGACACCAGAATATCTCAACACATCAACCTTCATGAGATACTAGATATTTTTGTCATTTTACTAAGTATTATTTTTAACTTGCACATTTTTCTTTTTATAATGAGCTTTGTTGGAGGGACTCTGAGATGTAAGATTTTCATTGCCAATGACTGCTTCTCTGTAATTGTTGTGCATATGACAATAAAGAACTTGAATCTAGTAGTTCATGTGAAAATAGAAAAACAAAAACAAAAACAAAATTCCCACCCCCACCACTGCAGCCCCCTCATCCCTGCCCCACAATGTGAAGACTTCATTAAAAAAAGATTCTTGGATTTGCACCAAAAACAAACAAACAAATAAACAATCCATTGTGTCTCGGCCCATGGAGAGACTTTTCAACAAAAGAATAGTTTTTGCGATATCCGGCTAACCAACAAACAAACAAACAAACTGGACCAAACACAGGTGGTGGAGTCAAAGTCAAATCTCGAAATGCACTTTAAAATGTTGTGCCTCTTTTTTCCAATAAAGTTTGCAATTTGTTGCCTAAAATGTGACAAACTTGTAATGCGAATTTCTTCTTCTTCGTACTACAGGGTTCCAACTTCCACATCTCGCGCAGAGAGCGTCATGGCAACGTGTTTAAGACTCACCTCCTTGGGAAGCCCGTCATCCGGGTGACGGGCGCAGAAAACATCCGCAAGATCCTGCTGGGCGAGCACAGTCTGGTGTGCACCCAGTGGCCCCAGAGCACCCGCATCATCCTGGGACCCAACACCCTGGTCAACTCCATCGGAGACCTGCACAAGAGGAAGAGAAAAGTATGTTTAAACAATGGCCTCTATATAAACCTAAAGTCCTGCATGTCTTCTGTCCTATATCTTCTATATCTTCACCTCTATCCAGTTACCTATCCCACCCTGTCCTCCTCTTTAGTGAGTGTTTACTGAAAGGTGTTGGCTGTCGTGTACAAGGTTATAACTTTTTGTGACACCCATCTCTTTGTTTCCTTAACCCTTTCAAGATCCTGGCTAAAGTGTTTAGCCGGGGGGCTCTGGAGTCCTACCTGCCCCGGCTGCAGGACGTCGTCAAGTCTGAAATTGCCAAGTGGTGCTCGGAGCCGGGTGCCATCGACGTTTACAGCGCTGCCAGGTCCCTGACGTTCCGTATCGCAGTCAGGGTGCTGCTGGGTCTGCAGATGGAGGAGGAGCGGATCGTCTACCTGGCCAAGATCTTCGAGCAGCTGATGAACAACCTCTTCTCGCTGCCCATAGATGCTCCGCTCAGCGGGCTACGCAAGGTGAGAGAGCATGAAGAAATTTCTTCATCTTTAGACACACTATTGTACCAAAATTTTATCTGTCCAGCATTACAGGGTCAGTTTCTACATGTGAGAACTGGTATCAGTATCAGTATAACAACAGAACAGAACAGAAAAGTACCAGATTACTGCAAATAGAAAAACAACTGCTTGTAATTATTTCATTTGTGGCTTTTTGGGAATATAAAGACAAGAAAAACATGGATGGAGGAAAACACTGCTTTTTCAGTGTTAGAAAATCCATTAATGTATGTCAGAGAGACCTTTCTTTTGCGGTTACCAGAAAACTAGTATGCAGTTTGCTTTCTGCAAATTAACTGTTTCTACTAAATAATGATGATCTAATAATTACATTTTGGGGTTGTTCTCTGTGCAGGGGATAAAAGCCAGAGAAATCTTGCACGCTAACATGGAGAAAATCATTGAGGAAAAGCTGGAGCGGCAGCAGTCAGAGGACGAGTACCACGATGCCTTCGACTACATTCTGTCCAGTTCCAAGGAGCACGGCCAGCAGCTCAGCATCCAGGAGCTCAAGGTACCAGAGTGAAGCACACAATATGAATCAGTCTTAAGGTCGCAAGTTCAGGAAAGTCTGTGTCAGTTTAGGAATCTGAATGATATGATGGGATCAGACTATACTACATTCAGATACAGATATAGGACACTTCATGACCCGTGTGATGTGCAAAGGTGAATGGGCAGAAGGGCCCAAACACAGCACTGTCAACATGCCCAATGCTTGCAATGCAATGCATTGTTGTTCCCAACACAGAGGTCTGTCAGATCCAGTGGGCAACTCCACGGTCTGAGAAGTGAAGCCAATGCTGAAGTGCCTCAAACTTGCATTCTTTCTAACAGCCAGCAGGGGGCGACTCCTCTGGTTGCAAAAAGAAGTCTGATTGTATAGAAGTCTATGAGAAAATGAGCCTACTTCTGACTTGATTTATTACCTCAGTAAACATTGTAAACATGAGTTTATGGTCTCAATCACTAGTTTCAAGTCTTCTTCAATACAGCATGATGTTCATTTAGTAAATTATGGTCCCATTTAGAGTCATATAGACCATAAAGCAGGGGATGCTTTAGGGCGGGGCTATCTTGTGATTGACAGGTTTCATTATCTTTTGTGGAATGATATTATGATCACAGCTGCTCAAAGGTCACTCAAGTTTGAATGTGAATTTCAAGTAAATGAATCTAAACCGGTAAATCAAGATGAATAATTACATCTATCCACTTCCTTCCTGGCAGGAAACTGCAGTAGAGTTGATCTTCGCTGCTCACTCCACCACAGCCAGTGCCTCCACATCTCTAATTCTGCAACTTCTTCGCCATCCGACGGTGGTGGAGAGGGCCAGAGTGGAGCTGGAGGCCGAGGGCCTCGGCTACGAGTCCCACGGCAGTCACAGCCCGTCTGGTGTCACCACGGAGAAAGAGGAGGAAGCTGCAGACACAGAGACGAGCTGCCTGCTGAACGGAGGCTGTCAGAATCACCAGAATCACAGAGATGGTTTTCCACAGTCAAAGTCTCACATGCCATATCTGAGCCTGGACAAGCTGAGCCAGCTCCGCTACGTTGATTGTGTTGTCAAAGAGGTGCTTCGCTTCCTGCCGCCCGTCTCCGGCGGTTACCGGACAGCCCTGCAGACATTTGAATTAGACGTAAGTTCAAGTGTCTGGCAGGAATATACCATTCATATGTATGTCTTTGGTTTGGGTGGGGTCTCTCTTTCCTGGGATTAATAGGAAAGACGTAATATAGTTTCATCAGATACAATTTAATTTCCAGTCTTCTTTCCTGAGCCACATATGGAGAGAAATCTATAGGAGAATCTCACAATAAGAAAAATAGATCTGACTGCAATGCAGCAACAAGACATCTGTTGTTTTAAAGACAACGCAACTTCATTTATCCAGCCTCTTCTCTTGGAGCTGTCAAAAGGCATTGTGGGAATTGTAGGAATTCACCAGCTGAAGTAGATGATGTGAATCCCCTGAAAGGGTTAGGGAAGTCCAGCCAGTAGGGGTGGGGATATGACAATATGTACCTACATTTCCTGTACAGTTTATGCTGTGGTTGCTTTTGGCCTGAAGGGGGCGCACATTTTAGTGCAGCTTATTACCTTCTTGGTCTGTAGGGGGCAACTTCTATATCTTCACAACTGTAAGTCTAAACTGGGTGATGCTCATGGATATATGAAGGAGAACTGGATGGCCTTCTTAGATGGCACCCCATTCATTCCTAAGAAAGTTGCTCACTGGGCGCAGCCTGACAATCATGAATGAAGGAGTTTGTTAGCGATTTGAAAGCTGGTTTATTACCAGCAAAAATAGTAGACTTCACAAATTGGTGTGATCTCTTCATGAAGGAGGAAAAACTAAACCTTGATTCAATGGAATTGTATTTTAGTCTGTGTTGTAGCACACCTCGATGCACTTTAACGGACAAAAACGTTCACATTCAGAGTTGTGTGGCCTTTGATGAGAAACTGCCCCGTCATGGCCTCATCCCTCGGTCTTATGTGCCCCTTCCCTGCCCTCAGTGTGCCCCCAATTTGCTGCGTTTATTGCGAAAGGTCAATTGAAGTTTAAAACGAATTCCCAGAATACTATTGTAGTGCCCAGGATGCCTTTTATGCACCTCTTTCTCAGGGTATAAACCTCTACTATAGCTGAGAAGTAATTGCAGCATTGAAAATGTCATTATGCCTGTTCATTGAAGTGCATCTTGCTAAAGCCGAGACAAGGGAATCCCAACTCAGAAATAATTGGTATAAGGTTATAAAGAGGGCTGGATTAACGGATTGAAACCAAATGAGAGAAAATGTTTTCCAAGTAAGAAAATTCATCTAGCGTTTTTACTTCTGTCAAAAAATAAAGTTCAACAACATATGACATATGTAAATTCATTATTTCTGTGCTATGGTTAATTTTCTCACATCAGTCCTGTCATATTAATTTATTCCCGAGGGCCAGAAAGAGTTTTAGAAACCTGAATAGTTTCTAAAGAGTTTGTGCAGATTTGAATGCATAAAAATGCACCAAACTATTTGTCGGTAAAAATAAACCCTTTTTATATTTATTGATTTCTGTCCTCATTTCACAGGGCTACCAGATCCCCAAAGGCTGGAGTGTAATGTACAGCATCCGGGACACCCACGAGACCGCAGCGGTCTTCCAGAGCCCGGAGCAGTTTGACCCAGACCGGTTCGGCCCAGACCGGGAGGAGAGTCGGTCGGCTCGGTTCAGCTACGTGCCGTTCGGCGGCGGCGTGCGGAGCTGCGTAGGGAAAGAACTGGCACAGATCATCCTAAAGACTCTTGCGGTGGAGCTGATCGGGACTTGCAAATGTAAACTGGCCACGGAGAACTTCCCCAAGATGCAGACCGTGCCAATAGTGCACCCGGTAAACGGGCTGCACGTGCATTTCACTTACAACTACCCGCTGTAGATACAAATACAGTCTGACACTCTCCAAAAGAGGGGATTTAACTTTTAATCTGCTTCTGGAAAAACTCTGCAAGCCCAAGGAAGGAGGCACAAGCACCTCGCCGGGCCTGATGGTGCAGTTCAGGCCCCCTTTCATTTCCACGGTCATGAAGCGGGGGTTTACATCGCTGGTTTGGAGCACGCCGTCATCTCTTCAGTGGTCTGGCCCAGACCTAAGAAACCACTTTCTGTTGTAGCACAAGTACATTTTTAAGCACCTGATATGTTCACCTGCAGCGTTTTTCATTGTTTCCCAGGTTTTACTATCCTTTACATGCATTTTTAAGTTATTAATGTATCGACTGTTTTGCCTTTTTCTTGCTTATTACATCTGGGTTTGCCCTGCTGAATGGACTGCATGTACACTTTAGTTACAACAGCAAAGGTTTCTATTCGGAGCTAAAACATTTTACATACCTGAAATCTAAGACCAGGACAACACATCTACTGTCGATAATGGGAGAAAAAGTCTTTCTATGAAGCCATCTTAGCTCCAGTTTGTTGGCTCTGACTAAGCTCTAACTCCAGGGACAGATATTTTGTTGTCATACACGCTTACACAAAGCGGTTTACAGATGATTAAACCTTTTATGCTTTGTACCTCTTTGTAAGGACATATCCAAGGGCTATATATGTTGGCTGTGCTGAATGAGCATGTCATTTCACTTCACTGACATTCACAACTTTTAAGATTCACAGACAGACTTTTTTAAACCTCAAAAAATGCAGCTGGTAAAATTCTTCCAGTCCAGGGATAGAGAAGTGGGGACCTCACCTCCAAGAATCAACATGATTTACAGACTTTTAAACCAATTCTGTGTTCCTTTGTTCTTCAATCCTTCAGTTGTTATAACCCGGGCTTGCCTTTCTGAACTGCCTGTGAGCAAGGCACTGGATGCCAGCCAGCTCCATGGACCCAATCATTCTTCATTCAATCTAAATGGGACAGTTCTCACCAGAACCTGATTAAGGTCAGAAATACAGTGAAAAGATCTGCGGTGGAAAAAACATTTGAACACTTTTGGAAAATATTTCCAGACCCACGTTGGACACAGGAGAGACTGAACTCATGTCCGGTTATCTTAGTCGTGATGTTTTGCAGCGACCTCCACCGCTAAAAACACTTTCACTGATGGAACTTGCACTTGATTTTGACACATAAATCCCGCAACCAGGAACTACCCAAACATCAAAGTCAAAACACATTCAAGCTGTTCTGTTTTTTGAACATGAATGTAATATACTGCATATCCTTAAAAGTGCTATTATGTGTGTATCAAATGAAGTAGCATTATGAATAAGCTGTATTTAAAATGCAGATGTACCATTTCTCTATATGTAACAATATTTGCTGTAATTATGAATAGATAGAGACACTAACCTATAATGTAAAGGACTGTCCATAAAACGTTGTTTCACTGCTAGGACATAGACATCTTTCATTGTTTAGAGCAGCGTATATAGAGAGTAAAGTTATTATTATTATTATTATTATTATTATTATTGGTCTAATTTTAGGACTGTTTCTGTCTTGGTCTTGAAGCCTAATAGACGCGCTGTGAAATCTTACGTACGGATGGATTCGTGGAAGGAGATAGCACTTTCTCCGCTTTAAGGAGTCTGTATATATTTGTCCTGTGTATGCATTCATTGAGTGTATCAGATGTAGCTGCTGTACAGTTGATGTAAAGAGTAAATTAGAAGATGAAACACAAAAACAGTTGTCTTTTTATGAGTTTGTCATATCTTGCTTTTGATGAAGGAAAATAATATGTTCACTATGATTTGCATGTCTGATAACATTCCTATGTTCAACATGTTTTGTAATTCTCGATAATATTACATGAAGGTTTTTCTATTTTTTCAATGTGCAGGTATTTCAAAATATTCATATGGGAACATAAAATCCTGACATGGTATTTGTATTATTGGATTCATTTAGGTCCATGTCAGGTTATTTAAACTGACTAAGTCATACACAAACATCACATTTCCACTGTAGCAAATAATAACTTAATGAATGTGGACTGATCAGAAGCCATACACACATCCCAGACAGTGATAACCTTAACCACTTGTATGGGAGGTTTGAGGAATCTGCAATATTTCGCTTTAGACCAATTGCACCTAACATCTGTGGCCAGTGAGTCATTTGAGCAGATCATCCTTTCATACCTGAAAACCTGCTCTACTCCCCTAATGGATCCTTACTAGTTCACATATAGAGCCAACAGATCAGTTGATGGTTAATCGCAACCCTCACCACACACCACCATATCTGGAGCCCCCTAACACCTACGCCCACATCCATAGCACCATAAAGTTAAACTTTTTCTTGGGGCTGCATGCTCTCTACGTTCATCTTATCACTATACAGTAACCAACTCACATCCCACCACAGCTTTGTTAAAATCTTACTTAATATCCTATGAAATGTTATTCCTAATTTTTCATGCATTTTCGCATGAATGTCCAGTGTCAATTTCCGCTCCAGTATTTCAAAATAACCTTCCGTCTTCACAGGAAACAACTTGGTTAAGTTTAGGCAACAAAGCCACTTAGTTAGGTTTAGGAGATCGTGGTTATGTCATGCCACACCAGAAGTGTCGTAACTTAAGTACGGAAGTTACGTGACAAATAAATCATCATTGACTTCTGGTTTCACACGGGACACGAACATGGGTCTCCTGTGCAAAAGTCCAGTGTTGTTTGACCCATCCATCCCGACTTCCTCCCTACATGACGTTTGCTGCTCTTTATACTTCCTTGTTCACAATTACGTGGATTACATATGAATTGATTTAGTGGGATATATACAAATTACAGTGCATTTACTTTTCGTAGGTATAGCTACCAAAAGTGTATGAGATTGCCTGCACATCTGTATGTATGCAGACGACACAACCGTTGTAGGTCTCATCTCCAATAACGATGAAACACACTGAAAGACAATCGTTTTCAGACACAAACCGCACCCCATACTCATCAACGGCTACCCCATGTCCATCACTGCCTCATTCAAACTTCTTGGCACCCACTTCTGCAATACACTCATGGGATCTCAACACAGACAACATTATCAAAAATGCCCAGCAAACACGTCTTTCTACGTAAGCATGTATGTCCGTCTATTGTGATTTCTGATGTTGTCTTGTCTTTGCAATGATGCATGAATGAACTGTGCTACCCGCCAAATTCCACCAGCTTAGTTGGTCGTCATCACAGTGAATAGAATGGAAATTTGATTAATTAAGTGATTAATAAGATGATAATTATAACAAGAACAGGACTTGGTCCAATAAAGCACAAAATGACCTCATTACAGACAAAACAGACAGTGTGGTTACCACTGAGGTCGCTACTAAAGGTCACCACTTAGGTCACCAGGCATTTCCACCCTCCACCTTACCGCATTCATTGACAGGCAGAGAATGGGGTGAAGCTATGTGGCAGAAAATTAATGGGACACAAACAGCCTGACCTAATTATGTCCGCTGCAGGGCCCCGTAGCTCTGCCAAGGTCGTTATCTGATGGACGCTCAGTCACTGGGAACTCTGCGACGTTTTGAACCAGAGTTCACTCCGGTGTCACCGGCGGAGCAGGTCAGCAACCGGTCAACTGATGGGAGGGTGCATGGGAACCAGAGAGGGGACGCAACACAACACAACCTAACTGTCATTGCTGCGCAACAATGAAACAAAGTCTAACAGACTCATTAGCTCCCACTACGGGTAGGAGTTACAACGCCAAAGTGCTTTAACATGGAGACTGAAGCTGTGCCCCAAATCCACACTGGAAATGTGAGCAGATCAAGTATTTTCAATGATGTCAGCAAGCAGAACACAGCTTGATTTTTAATTGTTCTGTTGATGAATAATTTTGTCCCACAATGCAATGAACAGAGGATGTTGAGCAGCTACTCACAGCTGCAGAGAGGAGGATCACGTTAACATTTGGAAACACATTTTGTCTACTATAAATTAAGTTTACAAAACTTACGACTTACTTTTGTCCATGCCCTATAGACCGACACGTACGAATGTTTTCTGACAACATCACTTGTCTATGATTCATGATTGCCAAGACTGTTAGAAATCGCTGTGGTTAAAGTTTGGTTAGGTTTATGCACAAAAATAACTTTAGGGAAATATCGTGGATACTGAGTAAGTATTACGTTAAGGTTAGGGCATGGACTGTATAAGTGGACATAGTCACTGTGACGTCACCCACTGATTAGTGGACTACGGTTTTAAAGCCTCGAGTTTGGGATGTTGCCCGTCGCCATGTTTGTTCTTTGCAACCAGAAGTGACCAACCCGTTCTCACTCCCAACTTGTCAAATACCACTGTCTGTTAAGGCCCCCCCCGGCATCGGACACCGATACTCGGAGCGACGTCCAGAAGCGTTCCGAGTAAGGACAAATAATAAGAAAAGAGAGAAATCAGAAACAGACACTGCCAGACATTTCTAGTGGGGCGTAAGTGATTTTTTTAGTATTTGTACATTGTTTTTTTAGCTAATTCTTGCACATTATACCTTTAAATAAGAGTAGAATTCAAGTAAAATAAAAATGAAAATTCAATGTAGTGTTCTTTGAATGGGAATTTGTTCACAATCACATTGCATTTCATGGGTTAAGGTTTTTGAATGAGTGATGGACACAAGAACATGTTGAAACAGAATTCTGTTTCTGCAAGGCCTACATCTCTTTATCCGTTCCATGAAATCTATTTTTTCTTTCCCTCTGAGCTATAAAAATCTTAGCTTCCCTGCCTCCTCACCCTCCTCCTTCTCCTGTTATTTGTGTGTTTTCTGGTTCAAAGGCAGTTCTTGGGCACGATAAGAGACAGCGATTTGCAAAATGAGGGGGAAAACAGGGTCAGATGGTGACTTGGATAAAGCGCTCGGTGGCCAACATCAGCTCCTTCGCCGCCAGCCGGTGTGTGAGCGTCCAGATATTTTACCTCTTGTGTTTTCTTTAAGTTTATTTCCATCGCTGCTGCTGTCACAAGGAAAAACCACAACGCTGCAATCTTGGTGGTTTTTCTTTTTCGTACTTGTAATTGAAAGTTGACGTTGCCATTTATGTGCTGAGTCAGTGTCAGGGACCTTTAGGCCTTCATTGTGTGACTTCAGGAATAAAACTGGACTGAAGTTACATTCTGGCAGCAAGTGGAGTATCAACAGCAGTTCATCCATCCGCAACAAGCGGAGAAACTCTGCCCGATATGTTCACTTTCTTTGTTTTGTTGTAATACCAAACGGGTCCATCCAAAGTAACCAATATTTAGCTGTGTCACTGTACTTATGAATATGTTTTTTTTGTCTGTTTTAGAACAAAGATTGACTTGCAAAACCCTGACAGCGTTACAAAATCTCAAGTTGTGTGCACACTAGCTGACGTCATCCCTTAAATAATAACTTGACTGGGTTATGTAGTGTGTCATGTAAAACAAGCCATTTTCAACCAAAAGAACATGTACAATTTTTAGATTATATCACATTATGGATGCAAGAAATATTTAAATCAGTTTCATGGGTGTTAGGCACCAATATAGGCCCTTAAAACAGGAAAAGAAATTGGCTGCAATTCTGTTATTTCATGTGCACAAAAGACCACCTGTTAAAAATTCGTTAGTATTGGGGCTCAACTGTAAGCAACAAGGATTTTAATGGATTTTCCTGTTTATGTTTGTCTACCTTGTGGCAGTGAGGTGTAGTTTAGTTATCTCTGCGGAGCTGCAGCGACTTCCAGTCACAGCTGCAATCAGTTGGTCGTAAGTGCAGCAAAGTGTATCACCTGTGTGTTTTGTTGTTCTGCTATTTGGTCCTGATAAAGGGGGCGAATCTAAATGTAGAGCAACTAAAAAGAATAAAAAAGATCCAAAATATGGCATTTACTTTGATTAAAACATGAACATGGAGCATGAAATAACAAACAACAAATGAAACCAAATGAAAAACAACCTCTTATCAATCATTTGGCAGCATTTTCGAGTTTGCCATATTATAACTCCTCACACATCGCCAGTACCCGACCTCCTCACCCTTCTGGACTCGTGTCGCTTGTGTTCTGGTTGAGAACAAAAGATACACATCAATAAAGATTTCTCTAAATGGCTGTTTTCAGGTCACTGGGAGAGCACTTAATTATAATAATGAGGTAAAAGAGCGGTCCTTAGAGAAAAATTAACTAACTGGCTTGGGCCAGCGGTGCACTGCAGCGATCCGCCCACCTCAACAAACAAAGTCAGGTCAGGTTTATTCAAAAACAAGCTGCAAGCACAGTTAAATATTCTTGATAAAAGATTCTTAGGTCACTTTTTTTAATGCTATAATCATTGCCTTGTAGTGGAGGCAGGAATCTCAAAACTGGGACAAATAAAATCAAAACTATCTGTGAGAAGGAAGTGAGAAAATCTAGTATTTTGGGGGTAATTTTGGTTTTGGGTAATTTAAAATCTTTACTTAGAAGTTAAGATAAAAGATAAATGTCATTTTCACATACAGGGGTAAACATTTGGAGGAGCAGCTGGAGGAAACCTAGATGGTGAAGCAGTCAGAGGAGGCGGAGGAGGATGTGGAGAGTGAGGAGGGTGGGGAGGAGGAAGAGCGGGTATGGACATACAGCCGTACAGCAGATAATTATTGGCTTTGTCAGACAACATCTGTTATGTCAGCATTCCAGCCGTCAGCCTCGAGGAGGACGAGCTAAAAACCGCCTGCAGAGTTCAGAGAGACACAAAGACAGACAGAAACAAGGCCAGACACAGGAAGGCAAAGAAAACCCTGCGTTCAGTTTGGACACTTTAGAGTTCACCTTCATGTTTATGTGAGCAGAGAGTCTGAACCTTCAGCCTGAGGGTCACAAGTTCAAATCCCTGTCTGCCCTGCTGCAGTGTCCTTGACCAAGACCGACTCCCCTCAGGCTGACCATGACCTCTGACCTTCGTGGAGTGTCCTACAGACTTTACACTGGTAAAGTTGTCTGTTATTTCACAGCTAAACATTTAAAAGGACTTTATGTGACCTGTAGAGACTTTGCTATGTCATTTTACCTTAAAATATCAACCTCTACTTCTGCAGATAGCAGAGCCAGAGCCTGAGGTATAACCAGTAAATTAAAAATCTGTGCTGTTGGGAAAAACTGTCAAGGCCTATGAATCTGTGTGGGCTTCGTCCAACAATTTGTTATTTCTTACTTCAGACAATCCAACATTCACACCCCCTTTACGCAGCAATTGGCCAGGTGTTCAGAGGTGTGAAAGTAGGCTGGGTTTGAACTTCTCTTTTTCCTTTTTTACAGTCTTCACACAACCTCCTCCGTAATTTTGAAATCATGAATACCTCCGGGGCCGTTATCACAACCTACTTCCTTTGAAGCATACTGTGACTTAAAGGGGTGAAACACATTGGTGGATTGGACACCATGCCATACTGTCACATTTGCAACATCAAAACATGTCAACAGTCAAAAAAAGCAGCAATTTTAATGGTGCAACGCTACATGAGGAGCAGGAGGGTTGCCCTTAAAGCAGCAGTGGGGTAGAAATGGAGCAAATATGATAACAAAAAGGGAGGGAGAAAGAAATGGAGAAGGAAACTGGAAAGAAAGAGAAAAGAGAGGATGGGCAGATGCACAAACACATGATAACAGATTTATTGGTTGTCTCACTAATAGATTATATAACATATTGAAATACTGACTGAATGACTTCATGACTTCATGAATGAATCATTTTTCCAAAATTTGTTTGAGAAACCAACCCCCAAAAGTCCCAAACCTCTTTCATTCTCTACATTAGCTGACTTCTACTGAAACTTTTACTTTTCATCCTTTGATATAAGATTTTAGGACTCAGTAGCAGACTTGTCAAGACAGAGATTAATCCTGTGCAGTTGGAGTGACTGGTTCTCTGAATGACTGTCTGCTACATACCAGAGTACAGTTCAAGAGTTCAGTTAATTCATGAACTCTGCCGGGGCACCACACCCAGCCAGCGGCACATTAAAGCCTTGTGTATGAGCGCTGTTGTGTCCCAGCCCGGTCTCACCAAATGGTGTATTAATGGCACGACAATTTTGCGTGCAATCACAACAGCATTCTTGCTTTTGGCATGTAATTTCATGTAGTCTGTACTGTCTGCCATGTAAACACATCCGTGTGAATATGTTTCGCTCCGAGCTAGTGACACAGAATAAAAAGTGAGAAAGGCCACTTATGGTGGGAGGGAGGGGAGGTGGATGGGTCCAACAAACACAGGCCTTTTAACCAGCAGACTGGTGTTCGTGTCCCTAAGTGTGGTTGACGTGGTTGAAGTTACGTTAGTGACGTGTTTTCTGTACTTAAGATACATTATTTACGTATGTATTTTACTTAGTTCACGTACTTATTTCAAGCCCAACCATGCTGTTATTCCTAAAGTTGCATTCATTCATTCATTCATTTCATTCATTCATTTTTGTACCTGTTTGAGTATTTCTTTCTCTTAGTGCTCTCAACTTTTCTTTCTGTTACTTACTCACTGAAGGCCCTTTCAGACACAAAGCGACAACAGCACCACTGCGCTCTGAAACCCGTTATTTCCAACGGCTTCTGCCTCACCACGATGGCTTTTCTCTGCGTCGAGCAAAGCCCAACTTTGGGCGCCGCATGCTGTGAAGTGCACAGAACCCAGCGGTGAGCACAGTTCAATGTTGTGTCCCAAACAGCTCTCTTCAGCCAGGAAAAAACATTAGGTGTAGCTGTATTGTTGTCCAGGTGGCAACAGTAGGGCTTATACACGCTGTACAGCGCCAGAAACAGGTTGAGATAACAAAAAGGAAAAAAGATGTGAAAAATTGCCATAAATCGGGAGAGGATGATGAAAAAGGGGAGTCTCCCGGGGAAATCGGGAGGGTTGGCGTGTACGTTCCCATGCGATCAGGTTGTGTCCTCATGCATTAGTGATTCTACAGTATGTGTGGAAGTTTGTCTGTACATGAACGCATGGTCCACCCACACAGGTGTTTTCACTTATTCTGCCTGATTGGACCTCCATGTGGGCAAGGACGGACTGGGACTGACAGTTCTGTGACTCTTCTGTTAGTTGTGTTGCACTTGTCAGGATGGATCAAATGAAACTTTTAGTGTTCTCACCACCAATATCCACTGCATTCTGCAATTACGTTTCCGTAATTACACATTTTAACCATCACTCCTCAACGAACTGCCACCTTGGTGGAGGTCTGAGAGCATTTTCTAGTGAAGTATCTACTTATGGATTTCCCATGTTTTTTTTTAGGAGTCTGTTCACACTGATTTAGAAATTCTGGCCCTTGGACAAATATACCTGATGATAGGCTTTGCTACATAAAGGGAATCCTACTTCCTGCTCTGACACTAAACATTGGCATTGGATGTAAACCTTGCGCCGTGGAATCACGAACCCAATTCCTGGTCTCTCCAAATATCTATTCATCTTTCTTTTTGTCTCTATCTTGGTGCGACTGACAATAAAAATAATTCACTCAAACAAATCTCACTATGCACAAACTTGAAGACTGTGACTGTGTGTCAGTGTGTATTGGAGGCAGTCTGATCTGTGTGTTGTGTGTCAGAGACAGAAACAGAGGCTGAACATGAACACACACACAAACACACACACACACACACACACACACACATACACACACACACACACCCTGGGTCACGGAGGGGTCCGTGGCCGAGTCAAACGGGCCGCGGCTGCATTCCTGTACGGAGATTTGTGTTGATACGTGCGTCGCAGCGCTGCGCTGCTGTCTGGGCTCCCAGCCTGCGAATCCAAACACGGAGGGTCAGGACCTCGCCGTATTTGTTTAATGCCGAGATAGGTGTCACCGCGGCGGGGTTACAGCGAAGCAGCGCCAGGCATAACTGGCTCCGGAATGACAACAAACACGGCCGGAGTGTTGTTCCGGCTAATTTGCTGGTGTCTTCCCAAAGCCGGGGCTTAGCTGACAACACAGGACGTTTAACTCGATCAGTGTTCCGTTTCTTAATCGGTTTTATTTTTCACATAACGTGTTGTTGTTGCCCTCACTGTCCCTCCTCACAGAACTTAACACAGTCCAGCGGAGCCCGGTCAGGCCCTGGTTCTGTTTTAATAGCTTCCTTTCATCGGCTTTAAATTGTTATGATTGGCCGTCATAATTCAACAGCCTCCTCAGATAACAAAGACCCAACATGAAAACAAAAAAGGACATGAACTGACAACCAGTTAGCAGGTTGTTAATGGAAATTTTATTTCAATTTGACCTTTTTTGTTTTGGGTTTTCTGATTACCTTTTCTGACTAAATGTGTGTGCAAATGACAATAACATTAAGTTCTGGTTAGTTACCACAGACATACATAATTATGGTCAATATTGAGCCTACAGTGCAGAAAATGTCCATCTTAACACAGCCTGTTTGCACAAAAAGGTATATGAATGCCACAATAAGGCACAAGGCATTTATCGTACAATACGAACGCCTTTCTTGCTTTTGACGTGTCATTCGTACATCATGTAGCCTGTACTGAGTCCAATGTAAACGCATCCGTGTAAATATGCTACACTCAGAGCAAGTGACGTAGAACAAAATGCAAGAAAGACTGCTCATGGCGAGCGGGTGGGTAGGTGGATGGGTTCAACAAACACAGGACTTAACCAAGAGACCCATTTTCGAGTTTGGTTTTGCAAGTTACGTTGGTGACGTTTGTCATGTATAGCTTAGTGAAGTTTGTGACGTGTTTTCCATAGTTAAATTAAATTGTTTCTGTACGTGTTTTACTTAGTTTACGTACTTATTTTTACGGTGGGCAGGTAGGGTGGTGGATGGGTCCAACAAACACAGGACTTTCAACCAGTTCACCCGTGTTCATGTCCCCAAGTGTTAATTTGAAGTGGACGTTTGTAATCTGTATTCCATACTTCTATTAAATTTTTTCCATACATCACTTAGCCTAGTTTACGTACTTATTTTAAGCCAACCATGATGTTTTTCATAAGCAGCTGTTACCGTAGTTCTATTGCGTGCGGTAATGACACGAAAAGATGCGTACAAATGATACGTGAAAAGGTTACAGTAAATGCATTCTCACGATACGCGGAATTTCCGTGTAATGTCGTGCTATTTATACACCTTCCCGTGAGACCGAGTTGCTTATTAATTGCATGCTGCAAAAACATGCTGCATATCTGGCCACGCCCCAACCAGTGATGTAACAGCAGGTGCTTTATCTCTGACAGCTGATGGGAAACACCTGTTGTGATCACTGACTGATGCTGGAGAGTTTGCATTGCAGCAGGAGTTGAATTAGACTCTGAAAAATGCATATTTTTGAAAATAAATGTGACCCGTACTGAAGCTGCTTCCTGTCTGAACACAGCTTACATGACCGCTTCAGACGGACATTTTTTACAGCGTATCCGTCTGTCCCTGCTGTAAAAGCAGAGCAGCCTGTCTGTGTGTCTTTGTGTCAGTGTTGTTGCTGAGTGCAGTGACCTGGGGTTACACTCTCTCTGTTCCCGTTAGGGTAAATATCCCTCTATTAGCAACAAGTGGTCTGAAAGCTCTGATCCTCTCAGAGCTGCTGGAAGCTTTTAGAGAGAGAGAGAGAGAGAGAGAGAGAGAGAGAGGCGAGAGGGAGAGAGCCACCCCGTCTGTTTAACCCTTACAATCATCAAGAACAGAGGCACCAACTGGAGGTACATATATTTTTAATAGCTAATGTTCGCAGACACTTCAAAAGCAACACACAATGCCATATGACGCATTAAAACATCCAAACCCTTTGCTTTCTAAAGGCTACATTCACACTGCAAGCCTCAGTGCTCTATTAGGATTTAGTGCTCAGATTTGTTTGGCTGTTCACATTATTTTTTAAATGTGGCCAGTATCAGAATCCAGTGTAAACTGGTTCTGAACTGACTCGCATGAGCAGAAGAACAATAGCAAAGACGCCGCACGCAGTATGGAAGTGGAGACCACTGAAGTCAGAGTCTACGGTTTCATTTACGGCAACGGGAACTTGAAGAAATAACTTTTTATTCTTAAGACAAAACTGAACATTACAGAACAAAAGCCAAGGATCCAACAAAGACTGAACTGAAAAGCAGGACTTAAATACAAACTAATGTGACGAGGGGATGAAGTGCAGGTGGAGAGATGGGCGGAGAAGCTCAGGTGAGGGGAATTAGGTGATTAGACAGGAGAGCAGGCAGAGAGCTGATTGGCTGGAGAAACTGTGGGAGCAGGGAAGGACTAAGGAGGCTGATTCAGAGCAGGTGTGTAGATGGGAAAAGGAGGGAAGGGTTGTATACAGGAACACAGAGCCAGACTGTGGGTGCATGTGGCTTCAGAGTTGCAAAGTTTAAATAAAGTGAAGCAAGAATTATGAATGACTATGGAGGCTCAGACAAATCTGTTTCAAAAATAAAACAAAAAGTGAGGAAATAAATGGATTCTGTTCATTTCTCTCAGTTTGAATGTCCCTGATTCGCTGACTGAGAACAGTCATGGCACATTTCTCTCTCACACACACTCTGAATGACACGATTGCACTTTCTTTGACCCTCCACTCTTTCTTTTATAAATCGCGAGACAAAAAACACAATCACAGATCCAAAATGGCTCCTGTCTGTTCTCACTATAAATATTTATGACTGAGGTTTCCTCGTCTTCCTGTTGCTCAGACGTTCACTCAGCGTCACCGTCGGACCTAAAAGCTCTTCTCACTGTTGAGACTCCGCTCCGACACTTTACTCAGACAGCTCACAGTATCCGTGTCTTCTTCATTTTGGTCTCCATCACTCTGTCCTTTGTCTCCAAACTTACAGTGGAAAGCTTCCATGGTGACTTTAGTCTCCACTTACGGCACTAAAGATCTGTTGGTGCACTGAGATAGTGGTGCATCAACATATTCTTAATAAAGAGTAATCAGAAAATTGTTTACATGAATAGATTCTGAAAGTTTTGAACCACAACTTCCAAGTGAATAATTAATGAGTCACTTAAATATATGATTGAGGTATTTAAATGAAGAATCTTTATTTTGATCAAGATCAAATTTAGATTAATAGGGGAACAAAAGTCTCAACACAGCTGCTGTCAGAGATCTGTTTCTCATTTAGCTGATTAACTGATAGTGAACACACACAGACACACACTTGTTCCTCTCTCAGCAGCCAGGGGCTACTGTGTGTGTGTGCGTGTGTGTGTGTGTGTGTGTGTGTGTGTGTGTTTTTCTTGGTGACCCTGCCGTGTGTTTGCTGTCAAACAGCAGGATTTATGACTGGACCTCTTTCTCAATCTCTCTCTCTCTCTCTCTCTCTGTGAATCACAGAGGCAAAATGAATGTTCAAACCAAAGTGTACAAATACTGAATTAGTTCAAGTCAAACTTGTTAACAAAAGTAAAAGTATTAGCTGTAAAGAATGGCTCTTCTTGGAATACTCCAAACTCTAGTGATGCATTATTGTCACTGTCGGTTGAAAGCCTTATTGTATATCTCTAATTTGAGGGATTCCCATGCTTTCAAAAAAGTAGACGGATCATCACTTTTTATAAATTGCTGTGCTATTTTTCGGACGAAAACCTGTGCTTGGAGTGAAATGGCTTCGGAAGGGAAACACGAAATCCCCTAAAAGCTAAAAATATCCAGACAGTGAAGTGAGAGCGATAAAAACTATTAACTCCAAAACACATGAACCCTGAAAACTAGGATAAGATCTAAAACAAGCACGGCTGCCACAATAACACTCTTACACACACACACACGCACTTGTCCTCTGGGGTCATTATTCCTCCAAGGTTCAGCAGTGGGTCAGCAGCATCGACTCGCTTTTTGCTTTTCTCATTCTGCCCTCCTCACACTTTACAACCCTTGCAACGTTCACCTGCCATCTAAACATTCACATTTATGTTTGTAAAATAAGGAATCAATTGGAGTTTTTTTTTCTCTCACTGTCATGAGTGACTCAACCTGATAATCTTCAGGGACATTGTCCTCATTCCTGCTTCGGTCACAGTCTGGGTGGGATGTTTTACCTGTAAGATTGGAAAATATATATCTTTTGTTCGAATGTATTTCTAATTTTATAGTGCCCAGGCGTTTTTGATTGTGTCACTATTATTTCTTATTCTACACATCATGTGTCTTGCTGCTCGTTCGCACAAAAATGCGAATCAATGTCACGATAATGCGCAGGGCGTTTAGCGTGCAATAAGTACGTCTTTTTTGATTTCCGTGTGTCATTTGTACGCCATGTATCCTGTACTGAATGCAAATGCAAATACATCCACGTATAAATGCTACGGTGCTAAGGACGGGCCCAACAAACACCAGACTTTTAACCAGGAGAATGGTGTTCCAGACCGTTGTTGACTGCTGTTTAGTTTTGTAAGTTACATTAGTGATGTTTGTCACTTGACTTTTTATGTTAGTTACGTTTGTCACGACAATTCTCACATTTTTTATTTATGTTTGTGACGTGTTTACTTAGTTTACTTACTTATTTTAAGCCCAACCATGACATTTTCCCTTAGCCTAAGTGGTTTTCTTGCCTGAACCTAAGTTGGTAGTTTTCTTGTCTAAACTATGGACGTTTGCGTGGCGTAGAAATGACACGCGAAAAACGCTAAAATACGTACTCATGACATGCAGAATGTCCCTGTAATGATGTGGTATTTATACGCCTTCCTGTGAGACCGGGTTGCTTTATATTACTGTATGTCACCAAACAGGAAAGGGGAAAGTTTACTGAGGTTCTGCCAGGGTCCAAGCTTGCTCAACTGTTATTGGAGCACAGAGCAAAAAGGGGTGGGACTTAACAGACTCACCAGGTAGAGCGCGTACCATTATGGCTGAGTCCTTAACGCAACAGCCCAGGTTTGATTCCAGCCCAGGGCCCTAATGCATGTCATCCCCTTTCCCCCTGCCTTTCCTGTCCATCTTTCTCACTATAAAATAAAAGCAGAAAAGCCAAAAAACAAAAATCTAGGAAAATATGCAACAATTAAGATGAGTGTCTGGGGCAGCAGCCAGACCCCCCTAGCTGGCAACTTTTTCCCACTGGCTGGCTACTCCATATCCTCCACATATCCTCCATATCCTTTTGGAAAGCCACCTGATTACTGTAAACAGCCTGCCTGTACTCACTGCGAGATAGCTTAACAGAAAACAGTGCACGTTATAGCTAAATAACAGTCCTAAAGGACTGCAACCAACATCTCTTCTCTATCTATCATCTCTAGAAACGTGCCTGCCTCAGGTGAGCCACGCCCTGCTAGCAGCGGCGCTCTGTTTATGTTAGCGAGATGCCTCCGACAGGCAGAGACGCTCACCTTTAGAAGAAGCCGCACTGTCGAGTTCACTGCACGGCGGGTTCATGCAAGTTCAACTTCACCGCGCATACACACACACACACAACACTGATATGCACACACGCATACAGGCCTTTGATTCTGCAGCATGTTTAAGGCTGATTTAGCCGATAGGCAAATGAGCAACACAGTAGTGGTTTGTTCTTTAATATCACACATAGTTACGTACACATACACACTCGCACACTCACAAAAACACACACGCAAAGACATGCAAAGATGCAAAGAGAAAAAGTGTACACACACACTTACACAAACATCCCACACACACACCAAGCAGCCGTCCCCGCCCCTCATCAGGCATACCAAAACAGTCATTAAAGTTTCAACTCTTCAACTCGGCGCTGAACCGTCAGCCGCTGCCAGATCTGCCACCAGGCGTGACTACGTGTGGGGAGGAGCAGCCCCGATTAGCCCGATCAGCCCGCCTGCGTCAGAGGTGACTCTGCCCTCGCCTTGCGGCAAAGTGCAACACACACGCACACACAGATACATAAAACATGAATTCAAAACAAAGTGTACAGTAGCAACCACAAAGAATTAGAGGTTGTAAAAAAAGAAGAAGCAGAAAGTTCAGGTATGTGCAGGGACGCAGTCTGACACACACACACACACACACACTGTTCGGACATGCACATACCCTCAAAAACCCACTCACGGAAGTATGCGCAGAAAAATGCAAACAGATAAAAGGTAAACAATGAAACTACTATCATGCACACAACCAATCTGACAGATACACGCTTGTATACTTCTATAATTGTGAGAACCAAACTCTCAACCCTCCAACAGAACTTTGAAGAACTGAGGACGGGACAAATGTCACTCTCAACTAAAAGTCAAATTTGGTCCCACAAACATTGAAGTAAAAGACAACACACACTGAGTCTGACCTTATCATGATCTCACAGCTCCCTACAAACAGGTTTAGTGAAGGTGTTGACATTACTGTGATCTCCAGGCCGACAAAAAATGATGCATGCTTCTGGCCTTTATGGAAGTTAATTTGTGGACAGATTAATTTCACGCTTGAGGGTAGCATTGGATTCCTCAAGAACAATAGTGAAACTAAAACTGTGCCAATAGTAGAGCTTGCTTTACTTTTTCTTTTCTTTTTTTCAAATGTGCTCATTATAAAAGGGGACATATCATGAAAAACTCACTTTTTCAGTGCTTGTGCTCATACATCTGGGCATCTGGAGTTCCTACCAACCCACAAACTGTGAAATAAGACAACCCAGTCGGTTTTTTTGTGGGCATCCTAGATCAGAAAAACATAAGATTCAACTTGAACTACCTTTGCAAAGGTGCACCATATTTTTCTCACAAGTCGATCAGAGCAGACTGGGATTTTTCAGGAGGGGGTCTTAAAGAGACAGGCGCTAAAACGGAGCGTTTCAGACAGAGAGTGAATACAGGTATATTAAGACAGACAGTATGAGAAAAATAATGTTTTTTTTAACATTAAATCATGTAAACATGTTCTAGTAGAAACCCAAAATACAAGTATGAAAATGAGCATGATATGTCCCCTTTAAATCCAAAGAAAACTGAGAGCACAGCAAAATATATTGATGATGATGCATATGCATGTTTTAACCATAGACATGCATATAAAAAGTGGATGTAGTCACCGTGAAGTCACCTATTGGTTTGTGGATCGGCATTTTGGCCATCACCATCTTGGTTTTTGGCCGTCGCCATCTTGGTTTAGTACAACCGAATGCTGAATAAGACAATTTTAGGCAACCAAAAATGTTGCAATTAACTTTCATGAACTGAAAACCCACTGTGAAAGGGTTAAAGTTGTAAGACGAAAGCACAGACAACTCTCAGACCGTTCAACGCTTTGGTAGCGACCTGTCAATCACAACATAGCCCCGCCCTAAAGCATCCCCTGCTTTATGGTCTATTTGACCCTAAATGGGACCATAATTTACTAAATGAACATCATGCTGTATTGAAGAAGACTTGAAACTAGAGATTGAGACTATAAACTCATGTTTACAATGTTTACTGAGGGAATAAATCAAGTGAGAAGTAAACTAATTTTCTCATAGACTTCTATACAATCAGACTTGTTTTTACAACCAGAGGAGTCGCCCCCTGCTGGCTGTTAGAAAGAATGCAAGTTTAAGACACTTCAGCATTGGCTTCACTTTTCAGACCCCGGAGTTGCCCTCTGGGTTTAACCCGTTACAGCTGCATTGCGCAGTAATCAGACTCTCCATCAGACTGCAGATCTTTTGCAAGGAGAGATGTCTTGCTATTGCTAGGCAACAAGTATCTGCATCAGTCAATCACTTATCAATCGATTGTGTTCCAGTCAGCTACAAACAACAAGCTCAGATGATTGAACCCACAGTAACAGCAGCTAAAACTCACCTGAAAGTGGCCCACTATTGTTTTGCCCTTGTGGTCTGTGAGATGAATCAGCTCCGACTAGTCAGCAAGAACTACTGCGACATTTGTTGACATTTCAGTCCCACCAGTTACTCTCAGAACTCATCTGATTAGACAGTGGAGGAAAACGTTGTGTTATTTTTAACTGGAGGTATTAGGAGCAACATAAGCAGCACGCTCTACACACACGTTGATTTTTTGCCACTAGGATAAAAAAGGATTTTTCAGAAATCTGCAGTCCTGACATATGACTTTAAAAAAGTTGTTGTGGCTATCATGCTACCAAACAACTGCTTATTTATACACCCAGCAGATTCAGAGCAACATTATCATCCTGTTGGAGTCGTGTTTGTGTCCACATGATGAATGTAAACTCCAATAGTCACTTTCCTTCTAGTTCTGGTTTGGTCTCCACCAACTCCTGACGGGAATATCTGTCTGTTTAGCTGCTAAATGCTCCACTATGTTCACCAGCTGGCCTCTACCTGCAGATCATGTACAGTGGCTTTATCAGAGCTTGATAAAAAGAACCACCTGCTGCTGCTAGAAACACTGAGACCAGATAGGAGGCCTACATGTGTTGAAAATCAAAAGTACGATCTACAAGAAGTTAAAAAGCTCAGTGAAGCTGCAGTGTGTTTTTGACAATCTTCATCATAAAAAGGATACTAATACACATAGCATTGATTCATGTAGCTTTAACTATAACCACATTTATGCCTACACTCCTGCTCACTGCAGTCCAGATCGTTCTGTTATGCTTTAGATTGGTTTGTACCGTACAACCTTTTACTAGTATTAAAACTGAAACACTGAAAAGGCAAACTTACCTTAGATATGTGATCCATCACAATGAACAATGCATTGCCTTTATTTCACTTCACTTTGTGGTGCATTTAAGAACAGCTGCTCAACAACACTTTTAATCCAGTAGTAATAAGTAGTTCCAGTATGCTGAGGCCCACAATGTGTGATGTGTTTATCAGAGAATAAAAGTTTGAAAAGGACAATAATGAATTTATGAGTAACTCTGAATATCTTAGTCAAAATGTGTTGGAGTATCAAGACACAGCAGCAGACTGGTGGCGCCATCTGGTGGTTGCAAAATGTCCCAAATTCACCTTCATCATCTCAGGTCATTTCTTTGGGTTTAAACAGGCCTGCAGACTCTCAGTTGATGTAACTTCATACGAGCACCCTAGTTCTCAATCCATCAGTGGGCTTCCTTCATTACACCGCTATTAATCACAGTGGAGGAGATGCAGATAACCAGATGAAGGAGAAGACAATGAAGGTGTTAAGGGTTTTATACCATCAGTCTTAAAGCTTTATGGTTATTGAACAGGCAGTCTTTTGCAGCTAGTCAGACTGGTGATGATACGGGACCAGCTGTTCTATGAAGATGTTCAGCACAACTTAAATGACAGTATCGTTTGTGTTTTACTGAAATAAGTGTTACTGAGCCGCAAACTGTGTTTTCAGAGTTCTCTTACAGAAATAAAGCTGAGGTCAGAGGTGGATGTGCAAATTTGAGGTCCTTATTTTGTGGAGCCACAAAAATAAAAACCTTTTTAAAGTTTGGTGCATGAAAGCAAATGCCTTGACGTCTGTTTTTTCCAAAGCAGACTCTACCGTAGACTTCAATAAATGTTGATTTTGTGAATGGCTTTCTGATTCTGGCATGAGTGTCTAGATTGTAAGGACTCTTTGTGAACACAACTATAGCTGGATGAGAAAGAAATTCCTGGTAAAAAAAATTTAATTCACTTTTAAGAAAAAGCAACAACATCCCTTTATCTTCTGAGAGCGTCTCAGGCTGCTGTATAAAAACTTCTCTTCTTCTCTGATGGATTTTTCCTGCTGTGTGTGACAAGAGGCCCTCACTGTTTTTATTCGGCACAATAACCTGAATTGAACCATTTTACTGATTATGTTTTAAATCGCTGAAACATTTTCTTCTCTCAGCTTCTCCTGGAGCTGTGGAGGAGGTTTGATGTGACTTCTCAGAGACGACAGTCGGCCACAAAAAAGACAAAGAGCCAGAAATGCAAAGCTGAGGTGTTTTTTGGTTCAAGTAATATTCTGTCCTTTAAATAGAATAACTCACTTTGAACCTGTTGAGATGCAGAATATATCTTTCACTCCCAATCCCAAAGAGACTTTTATCTGAGAGAAGATTCATCCCTCATTTCTTTTCAGTCTCAGCTGAGACCAGCAGAGGGCCTCATAACAACCCACAGCATTATCTGCCATATAATGATCATTACTGTTACAGACTGTACAAGCAGCACATGCATTCAAAGAGATGTGGGAAAGAAATTAATCTCATTAGATCCTCATTGATTAGAAATTTGATTAAATGTTTTTTTCTACCACACACAGCTGACAATTCTTCATAATTTATCTTAAATTTTTAATCAATTAATTATTGTTTTGTGGTCTTTTAAATGAGAATGAGCTATTAGTCATTACTGGGAAATGACACTTCTCTGTCATCACAATAACATTGTCAAATTGGTCTTGAAGAATTGAAGAGATGCTTCTGCACGACTGCATTCATCTGTGAAAGACAAAATCATCCGATTTCTTTTTACTATTTATGTTGATTTAGTTAGTTAAGGAACAACAACAGGATGTGAATGTGTTTTCTTGAACTGTCTGTGGTGCTGAAGTGTTTTTTTCTATATGTGTGTGTGTGTGTGTGTTCAAAAGTGGGCTATGGACAGTGTCAACAGGGCTGCAGTCATTGTTACATGTTGTGTTTTGTTGCTTATTGTCTGCAGAAATAAGAAAAAAAAAAGGATCACCAATGTTGAGTGAAAAACAACAACACTTTTCACCTTATTGTTATTCTAGTCTCTATTTGTTAGTTTATATAGAAAAACAACAGCAGAGAGGACAAAATATCACAATGAAGCTTTAGGAGGAAGTAAATTATATATATATTTCCTTTTATTCAAGCCAGCTTCTTCTGGAAATAAATCCTACTTTCTTTTCTTTTGATACACTCAGGATCTACATGAACTCTTCAGATAGAAGCAGTTATATATTAATGTAATGATGGTATTAATGGTGGTATTATAGTAATAATTTGTCTAGATTATTATTGTTTTATTATCTATTGAAGGTATGATGTCAGATTTGACGAAAATCTCATTGTTCCTTGTAAATAACTGCACACTATTTTAGATTCAGTTAAAAATAATATAATAGAAATTCCCTTTATAGTCATATTTATCTTCTTCTTTAATTAGTTATTCTTTAATTTGCTTGTTTGTTTCTCACAGAAAGCATCTGTATGCTTTACGCACATTTCCTCGGACATAAATGGGGATTATCTCATAATTCAGACATGAACTTTTCATTTGGACTCGTTTTTTGTATTATTCAAAGCTAACAAGCTAGACACTGAACTGGATGACAGACAGTAATCTATTACCTGAGCTGAGGAGGTAACGAGCCCTGCAGACGCTTCCACCTGCTCGGAGTCTGAGCGTCTCACTGAGAGAGGTGAGTCACACTGGGACAAAAGACCGGGACAGAGACCTTTTTGCCCTCCTGTGGAGACACTGAACTCCGACAGGATTTATTAATATCACTGCTATTAAGTTATTATCACTGTTTTTTTTTAAATCTTTATTAATATTTAAATTTCTGAGGATAAATACGCACTGGGTGATTGCTTTACGCATCGCTTGTCCAGAGAAAGGATCTCATTTTACGCACAGACGCATGAAGGATTCTTATTATTGAAGACAGTTTCTCTCACTAGTTTTCTTCTTCACTGTTATTAAGTAATTATCAATTCTTTTTTCAATTTCTGGAGATAAATACTCGAGGAGCGCTTTTCTGGGTATTGCTTTGCGCATCGCTTGTCCAGAGAAAGGATCTCATTTTACGCACAGACGCATGCAGGATTTTTAATTGAAGACAGTTTCTCTCACTAGTTTTCTTCTTCATTGAGAGATCAGAGGATGATTTGTGCGTCAGGAGCTGCTGAAAAGAAGAGAAGCGGTGGATATTAACAACCTGTGCCACTTTTAATCTTTCTGTGGAAAAAAAATGGAGAACTACACGACGTGGAGTAATTTCACCCAAGTTCTGTCGGAGCTGGACGGCGAGGAAGAGGAGGACGACGAGGAGGAGGGGGAGGACGGAGCTAGCGGCGGACTTAGCGGCGGACTGCGCGTCCTCATCGGCTGCTTCCTCTTCCTGCTCATCGTGTCCACGCTGCTCGGGAACACGCTGGTGTGCGCAGCCGTCGTCCGCTTCCGCCACCTGCGCTCCAAAGTCACCAACTTCTTCGTCATCTCGCTGGCCGTGTCCGACCTGTTCGTGGCCGTGCTGGTGATGCCCTGGGAGGCCATCACCGAAGTGACCGGCACATGGCTGTTCGGACGCTTCTGCGGGGTCTGGATCGCCTTCGACATCATGTGCTCCACGGCCTCCATCTTGAACCTGTGCATCATCAGCGTGGACCGCTACTGGGCCATCGCCAGCCCCTTCAAGTACGAGCGGAAGATGACTCACCGCGTGGCGTTCGTCATGATCGGGGTGGCGTGGTCGCTGTCCATCCTGATCTCCTTTATCCCGGTGCAGCTCAACTGGCACCAGGTCGGGGAGGAAGAGGAGGTGATGGAGGAAGTGGTGGAGATGATGGCCGCCGGTGGCAGGAACTTCACAAACAGCAGCAGCAACCTCAACGCCAGCGTTGCCGCCAAGAGCTGTGTCGCCAACCTGAACAAGACCTACGCCATCTCTTCCTCCTTCATCAGCTTCTACATCCCGGTGGTGATCATGATCGCCACCTACACCCGGATCTACAGGATCGCTCAGACCCAAATCCGCCGGATCACGTCTTTGGAGAGGGCGGCGGAGCAGGCCCAGAACCAGGGCGGCCACGGCGTGAACCGGAACCAGCAGCAGCAGCACAGGTCCAACGACGAAGCCTCGCTGAAGTCCTCGTTTAAGAAGGAGACCAAAGTCCTGAAGACCCTTTCCATCATCATGGGGGTGTTTGTCTTCTGCTGGCTGCCGTTCTTCGTCCTCAACTGCACGGTGCCGTTCTGCGACCCGCCCTGCGTCAGCGACACCACCTTCACCGTCTTCGTGTGGTTCGGCTGGGCCAACTCGTCCCTCAACCCCGTCATTTATGCATTCAACGCAGACTTCCGCCGGGCCTTCGCTACCATTCTGGGTTGCAACCAGATGTGCTCCAACAACACGGTGGAAGCTGTGAACTTCAGCGACGAGCTGGTTTCGTACCACCACGACACGACGCTCCACAAGGAGGCGCTGGTCCCCGCGCAGCCGCAGCAGCATCCTCGCACCATCAACGTCGGGTCTGACCACCTGGAGGACATGAGCCCACAGTTTGACGAGGAGTCGATCATCTCCAACGGTTCCCGGAGCAACAACAGACTGCTGCTGCTTCCCGCCACCGTCCAGCTCGAGGACGACCCGGAAATCTCCTTGGAAACGATCACGCCGTTCACCTCGGCGGCGGGGCTTGAGAGTGATGCTCTAATACCAGGACAAGTCCACCAGGACGAATAGGACACAAACTGCATCGAGCTGACGGCCATCACTAAACAGGAAGTTGGGCTGTGTTGCCTTCAAAATAAAAGCATAAACTTGAATTGAACTGTAATCAGACTTGTCCGCCAAAATGTTTGCTGTTGAATCATTTTAAATAATGCAGGACTTTGAGGACTTTAGAGAAACATAACACAAGAAAGCCTCGACTGTATAGCCTATAAGCTTCAGATAAAATGGCAATATCAGAATTTACTGAGTTTTAAGTGACTGCTGGATTGTTTTGTTCATTTTTTGTGTTTGCACTTGGTTAAATGGAAGCAGATTTAGTTGAAATTTACTTAACACAGTAAAGTTGGAGTTTGAATGTTGATTTTTAGGGAAACAGAATGCTTTGTCAGACATTAAACCTAATTTATTACACTGAAGCACTGAATGTTTCACTTATTCAATTTCTGCAAAGTATGCACATGTAAAGCTGGTATCTGCTCTTTTAAGAAAAAAGGTTGACACAATGAACGAAGGTGAAGTTTTAAGTTTAAGGAATGAGACATCAAGCTGTGTTATTTCAGGCTCTGCTTCCTCTGAAGGAGGCATCCAGCGTAGGTTGAGCCTCTGGGTGGAACGGGCCTTGTCAGACTGTGATGAAGTGTTCGGTCTTGAAATGAGACAGAGCTATCAAAACATATCAAGGACCAACATTTTTCTTGTGTCAACAGAATTAAAAGGAGGAAACTGCAAAGTCCAAAAGCACCTTTAAAGGTCAGTATTTTGGCTTCTTTTAGCTCTAAATTGCCTATATTTAAAATAACATTAAGAGGTCCTCTGCTTTCCAGAAGGAAGGTAATGAAATCAATTAATTCAAGTGAAAATTAAATTTGCAGAAATTCAGCGTGATCCAGGGTAACCAGGCAATGTTCGCCGAGATGTTCATATTTAGTATTTAACATTGATGTCCTGTGGAGTTGCAAGCAGGGACTTTCACTGTCGGTGCATTCAAGGACGATCCAGCATCTGAGAACTGAGAGACGACTGCTGCAACAGCAACCTCTCTGACCAAATTCACATTATTCTCTGCACATGTTTTTGACTTCTGGATTCAGTTTTCTTACAACAGAGTTCATCAGTGCAATCGTTTTGGTTGTCGATTATCATTTCTCAGGTGTTGGAGCATACTTGAATGTAAGGAGACCCATAACTACACCGTTCATAGCTATACCTACGAAAACTAAATGCACTGATATTCGTAAATATATCCCACAAAATCAATTTGTACGTAATCCACGTAATCATGAGCCAGGAAGTAGCCTATAAAGAGTGACAAAGGAAGGGATGAGGTCCGGGTGAAAGGGTGGGTCAAAAAATACCGGGACTTTCATGTCCCGTGTGAAACCAGAAGTCAGTGTTGATTTATTTGTCACGTAACTTACATACTTAAGGTACGCCACTTCCAGAGTTATTTTTCCCCAAACCATGATCTTTTCCTCAACCTAACTAAGTAGTCTTTGTCACGCCAATTCCGGTGTGGCGACTCTGAACCATGATCTTTTCCTAACTAAGTAGTTTTGTTGTCTAAACCCAACCAAGTCAAGCTTTTTCTAAACCTAACTAAGTCGTTTTTGTCAGGGAACTTACATACTTAAGTTACGTCACTTCCGGTGTGGCGTAACTTAAACACAACCTTTTTCTAACTGAGTGGTTTTGTTGCCTAAACGTAACCAAGTTGTTTCCTGTGAAGACGGAGGTTAATTGAAGCGTAAATTTACGCTGTACATTTGTAGGAAAATGCACAAAAAAATGAGGAATCACTTTTCATAAGACATCATACGAAACGCTGTATGAGGATACGTTGTGTGAGGATACGTTGTGCAGTGGTACGTGGTGTTACACAGTGTTCAGGCATACACATACATTACATTACTTGCCCACCGCACCCTCGTCGTTTGGGTCCAATCAGAAACATTTACCACTGAGATTGATCTATTCCCAGCTCTACATCACCTCACCACCTGCCCGTCTTGTTTTTTCGGATTAAGAATTAAAGTAATAAATAAGGAATTAGTGTGAAAGCTGTTTTAATATTAATGCCGAGAACAATACCTGCTGATAATCTCTTTGATACATGCTTCATTACAGACCTCTGAGGAAAAGTAAGCCATGGATTACTCAAGTCAGCCAGGTTTGAAAAGCTCAACAAACCATTTGAGAGTCGATTAAAGCTGTTTGCATCGGCAACAAAGCAGAAAGTGTTTTACTGAGGTAATAACTGCAGCCAAAGCTCAAAACGCTTTCCCAAAGACTAAATATATAAACATGAAAACATTACAGATCAGACAGAACCATTTAAACCACCCCACCACTTGAACTAATGTTATATCAGGGGAAAGAAATCAGGCTCATCAGAGTCAGAGAGAAACTTGCTTGCAATTATCAGAAGCTTGTTTCAAACTGCAGCAGCAGGAGGCGTTTCGTTCCTGCAGAGCTCGAGTGGAGGAGAGTTCAGGAAGTCTGGTCAGGTAACCTCTGAGTCATTGAACAGCCTGCCCC
>CAKAOH010000088.1:0-25639 GCA_916701665.1 Sebastiscus tertius | reverse complement strand
CAGCAAGTGTAAGGATCGCAGCGATAGAGACTCTAGGGATCGCAGCGATAGAGAGTCTAGGGATCGCAGCGATAGAGAGTCTAGGGATCGCAGCGAGTCTAAGGATCGCAGCGATAGAGAGTCTAGGGATCGCAGCGATAGAGAGTGTAGGGATCGCAGCAATAGGGGGACGGCATTCCATAAGTTGGGTGCGACAGCTTGAAAGGCGCGGTCACCTCGGGTGTTATAGTGGGTTCGGGGGACTGACAGAAGTTTTTGGTCAGAAGACCTAAGAGCCCGATTTGGTGTTGAGGCAGGAGGAGGTCAGTGATATACTGGGGTGTTTGACCATGCAAGGCTCTAAAAGTTAGCACCAGTATTTTAAAATGGATAGGAAATTTGATTGGAAGCCAGTGCAGAGAGGATAAAATAGGGGTGATATGGGATCTTCTGTTGTGTCTAATTAAAAGCCGAACCGCTGCATTTTAGACGGTTTGAAGGCGGTTCAAAGAAGTTTGGTTTAGACAGGTGAAAAGGCCGTTACAATAATCTAAACGAGAAGAAATAAAAGCATGAGACTAAGACACTAAGATTGTTGGATCAAACTATCATTAGATCAAATATATTCAGACTTCAGATATATTCATCTGTTGCACAAAGCAGTCTCGTTCTTGACTATCTTAAGTAGGACTAATTCAGAATGAATTTTGGGTAAATTAAAAAAAAGAATTTCAAGTTTCCAGGACATTTTACTGTGAAACTTCAGCCAAGAGTAACGATACAAAAAAAACACAAAATCTCAAACCAGTTATTTTTGGCTTCCTCGGGCAAACAAAAAGGACTGGCGATGTCCTCACTGCTGTATATATGTCCCCGCCCTCTAGAGACCAGAGTCATTATAAAGGAGGGAGGTTGGTGACGTTATCACAGAGCGACAGAGTTTGTGTAGGAAGGAGAAATATTAAACTACTGTTCATGTCTCATTTCCAACCGATAGTCAATGCTGTTTTTTTAAGCTTGACCATGATCGTTTCCTAACCTTGATTAAGGACATATTTTAACCCAAACCATGACGGTATTATATTTCAGGATAACATTATAGTATATGTCAGGATAACAGGCTAAATATAAGATCAATTTGTTATGAAGTCATGAGAGTCAGAGGATTACAGTTTAATATTCACAGATAACAAGATGAGATCTTGAGATAACAAGCCCACAAATTACTAGGCTGATTTTGGCCAATGTAACAGAATGATCTCAGATAAAAAGTCAATATTGGTGTCGTATAATGGTCTAATTTCACTGCACAACCAACTCTCTACACAGCCACATTGTTTATAGGCTATAAAGGAAATTGATGATAGCAGAATGATCTGATATGATTGGATCAGCCTGTTCCACAAACATCCATCAACACAACCTGTTTGACTTCACCGTATAGTGTAATGATAGAGGAAATGTGCCCGTGGCACGGGGAGTCCAATTTCATGCAAATCAGCTTGGCATGCGTGTCACTTCTTCCACTTCATTAACTCGAGCATGCCACCGTGAACAGCTTTAGTTGGTTAACTGCCAAAACGTGCTGATAATTCCTCATGAACAGTGTCTCCGGCGCGGAGGTGCAGGGACCGGCGGTACCTATTCATATGGGACATCTACAGCTGACACAGTACAGAGACTCTCATTCAACCACATGACTTGTGTGTTTGAGTCATCAAGTGTTAGTGAGCATGATGCTGAATCAGCAACCTGCAGCTCCGGAGCCTCATGCGTCTCTTCAGCTCCTCTCCAGTGGCTCCCTGTGGAGTTTTAAAAACGGAGATGAATAACTGTTTTTATTGATCATTGTTGTAGGTCTATGGTACGACGGTACGACGGTACGACGGTACGACGGTACGACGGTGTATTAGGGTCACATTGAGAGGAAAAAATAAATCTGAGATTTCGAGAAAAATGTCGCAGTATTATGAGAATAAAGTCAGAAGTTTATAAAGTAGTAATTTTACGTTATTTTCTTTTTTTCTCGTAAAGTTCTGACTTTATTCATGTAATATTACGACTTTTTTCCTGTAAAGTTATGACTTCATTCTCGCAATATTACGACTTTTTTCTCGTAATATTACGACTTTTTTCTGGTAAAGTTATGACTTTATTCTGGAAATCTCTGATGTTTTTTCCCTCAATGCGGCCCTAATAATCCGTAGTAAATTTTCTCTTCGGCCCTCACTGCATTAGACTTATATACTATATATTTAGACTATGAACTGTGTTACCTTCATCACCTTCATCACAATGCTCAAATGATTTGCGTCTCCAAACAGATTTGTATTTCATTGTTTTTGCCTTAAATAGCTCTTTTGATAGTAAAGGTTGCTGAACCCTGGTCTAAGAGATGTTTACTGTTGGTGCGTGATTTCACTGTCAAATAGCTTTGTTAAGAAAACCATTATGAAGATAGTTGACTGAAGTTAGAGTGCATCCTTCCAGTTCGGCAAATTTTAAAAGTCCTTTTATTATAACCTCAACAGAACTCTTGGACGTTGCTTCTATGTTTATTTCTTGTGACATTTTAATAGGACTTACGATCACTAGCTTTGGTTGGTTTTCTTCTTGCCCTGTTGACATACAGACTCCAACAGTGGAATATGTAATACAATGCCCTGCATTGTGAGTTGACTGGCACTGCCCACCATAACTTGAAGGGCTTTATTTTGGTGTCAGCGCATAGCGCGGAACGCAGCTCCACATCGGCAAACTGGCATTTTCATTTTCCCAGTGGGAGGAGAGGCACTGGAGAGGTTGTGGCTATGGCAATCCAGCAGCGTACTGAAATCTTTTTGCCAAGAATTACTGTGTCTCGCGTGTTCCCTCAATATTTTTTTTAACTGGGTACGAGATTTTCTATCAGGACGAAAGGTCAGAGTTAATGTGTGGCTGGAGCTTTGTATGATATAGTCAACAGAATCCTTCAATGAAGTGTCATTAGTCCAGAATTATTCAACATTATGGTAAATGATATTTTTATGAATGACTCTAGACAGAAGGATATGTTCATCACCATATGCAGATGAAGGAGCTGGATCAGGGAGAGGGATGACACTAACATGCTGAGAAAGTTTAGGGAGGCGATTCTAAAGGAAGAACGGTGGTCATATAGTCTGGGATTTAAACTTTCAACCAGTAAGTCTTGTTATATACTTCACTTGGAAGAGAACGGTAGATGAACAGAGGCTCCATTTATATGGACAACCGATGGAAAAGTGAAAGGAATTCAAGTACTTGGGAATTTAGCTTGATGAAAGATGTACATGGAAGGTACACACTGAAAAACTATCAATCAATCAAACTTTATTTATATAGCACCTTTCAAACAAGTCAAATGCAACTCAAAGTTCTGTACAGATGATTGACAAAAAATGTAGAATGTTAAAAATGGATTTAGAGACTAACCAGAACTAGAAACAAACTGTGAAAAATATATGAGAGCTATATCTGGATACAACTGAACTGGGGAGCAGATAAGCAGGCATTCATATATATATATATACATATATATATATATATATATATATACATATATACTAGCAAGATATAAATATATATATATATATGTATATATACACATTTATATAGAACCACCGCCAGTGTCTAGACTCCGGGGAGGGGGGGGTATTCCTAATCTCACCACGGTATCACAACCCCCTTTAATATACTTCATCACGATGGAGTCTAATTGCTAAAGACATTACTCTATTCATCTTATCATGCACCATGTAATAAACAATTGTTCATCTCTCCTGATTGAAATATATTTGGGCACTACCAGTGCCAATATGCAAGTTTCATGTCCTCTTTAAACACAATATTCATCCCTCCAGTGATCCGAATTCAGACCAGCACAATTGTACAAGCGCCATGTAAAACAAACAAGACTACTTCCCTCTAGTATCTCTGAAAATCATAATAGGTCCATACATAAATATATACCTCAAAACAGAGTCCAGGTAGGCTGAATAGCTGTCCTAGTGTTGCCCTCACCACAGTGTGCATCACGTGGAATAAAGAGTATCTTGTAAAGTAAAAAAAAATAACAATAATACAGCACAAGGATAACCATGTTATTAAACGTTAGGACAACTAGAATTATTGGCCCTAATACAGGGCTGAGATGAGACGATCACTCACCAGTAGACATCTTCATAGATCGATGCGTCTGTTGTTGCGGTTGTTGGCAGAGCCGTCATAAATGTGGTCGATGCCGAGAGCTCCTGGCCTCCTGTTCATTCCTCCTCAGGTATTTTTTTAAACGCCAGAGGCTAGATAAACTTTTACAGGCCTCATAAGTGAAAGAAACTCCAGAATGTTGTTAATGGTGTGTCCGTGTTCTGCTTTTCTTTACAGTAGCTGTGGACTTGGTGCAGCTCTGAAGTTATCATCACTGATGCCATAGCATTTACAAAACCCTCCTAGAGTTGATGTGCTTGGAGAGAGAGAGATAACTGGTTGCTCTGTAGATCAAAAACGTTTCGGGTGCTCTTGAAAACAGGAAAAAATTAGAATAAACAGGAAGGCAATCCAGACACTCTAAAATCTTAGAACAAGTAACAACGAGGAAGGAAATATTAAAAAGCCTTTCGAGACTGAATCACTAAAAAAAACAACATGTTTCATGACCCCAATCATTGTACTGGTCTATCGTGACCCCACCTATTGCACCGGTCTATCATGACCCCACCTATTGCACTGGTCTATCGTAACCCCACCTATTGTACTAGTCTATCGTGAGCCCACGTATTGCACTGGTCTATCGTGACCCCACCTATTGTACTGGTCTATCATGACCCCACCTATTGCACTGGTCTATTGTAACCCCACCTATTGCACCGGTCTATCGTAACCCCACCTATTGCACCGGTCTATCGTAACCCCACCTATTGCACCGGTCTATCGTAACCCCACCCATTGCACTGGTCTATCGTAACCCCACCTATTGTACTGGTCTATCATGACCCCACCTATTGCACCGGTCTATCGTAACCCCACCTATTGCACTGGTCTAGCGTAACCCCACCTATTGCACTGGTCTATCGTAACCCCACCTATTGCACTGGTCTAGCGTAACCCCACCTATTGCACTGGTCTATCGTGACGTCCCTCATTGCAGTTGTTCTAAGATGACATCGTTCATTGCACTGGTTTAACGTGTCCTCATTCGGAACTTCATGGGGTCTATGCAAGCGTGTTATAACATATTTTACTTGTAAATATTTCTCCCATGTCTAATTTTCTATTTCTGTTTAGAAATCCACAGCTGCAGTAAGTATTTGCGTAGTATTTATGTCATTTATTTATACATATTTTCATGAAATAACAATTTCTGAGTGGCTGGCTAACGGTTCAGAGAATATGTACATCCATTTGATAACACACTTTGTAAACTGGTTCACCCTCTCCCTTCTGACACAAAATGATTATTTGCCAATCAGCTGTCAATTAAACCAGTTTCGCTGCTTTTAAGTGTGGTTAGATCGGTGACGCCATGACATTAGGTGATGTTAGCAGCATAGCAAGAGCACACCACATTTGACAATGATCACAGAAAATAGCCAGGCCAATAAAAGGCAACATGTACTGTTTTCATTAGTTGTTTTTTCTCACGAATGTGAATGACGAATGTGTGTGTTTCATTTGTGCTGCCAGCGTCAGTCGGTAAAAGATGTAATGGTGAGCACAACTTCACCAAATTCCACAGCTACAATTTCTTGGGAATTTCCGTCTGGTCAGTCTACCAACGGAGAAGGTAAAAGAGCTGAAAACAACAGTTACAAGATGACAGTCTCTGTTTACCAAACTGACGCAGAAGGCCGACGCGGCAACAGAGGCTTCGTTTAAAGTGGTGCACATCCACAGGCCACTGCGGTGGCTCAAACGTTATTAAAAGACCATAAAAGTAAGACAGACATTAAAGTAAGACAGACATTATGTCTGCTATTGGTGATATATAACTTGATGCTATAAGGAGCTCTTGGACATTATCATTTTGACAAAATTCTCAGAGGAAAAAAGGTTGTTGTCTCTGCTTATTCATAAAAATGTTGTGGAAAACGGAACCCCGAGAAAAATATACACAGCAGTTGTCTAATGCCGGGATCAGACTACACGATATCTTTGTCTTTGATGATGGTCACCATGTCAGATCTAACGATCACAGAGCCATAAACTCTTACAGTGTCTTGGTCGGGTGATTGGCAAGACTACATGTACGACCACGACCAATCACGGCACGCCATATTCCACGATCATGCGCGAGTTCAGACGTCATCGGGGAGGCGGTTGAAGCAACTGTCGATCATGGCAACAGAAGCGTTGTGTGTGATGCTGACGGTCTGGTGTTGCAAAAAGAGAAAGAAAAGAAAGAAAAAAGGGTTGATGATGCGCTCCTGGGTGGCACAGAGAGGACGGTACGGGCTGTCCATACTTCGGTCAGTTTGGTTGTCCCACCTGACGGCAGCAAACTCGCCATCCCTCCTCCTTTTCTCCATGTTTGTTTATTACCAAGTGACCTGACTGTGACTGCGCGCTGGAGAGAGCACCTGATTGGTCAACGCAAAGGAACACGTCGTCGGAGATGTCACACTAGGCGTGTCAAGACGAAAAGTTCTGACAGGCTAGACTTTTCCTCGGGGTGTCGCGGGGCGTCCCAGACGTGGCGTCGGTTGTCGTGTACTATGACACACTACACGAGATAAGAGGATTGATTTTCGCACACGACACTCATTTATCGTTCCCGATCCCCTACGACGGCCGTGTCGGGCTAGAATCGGGCTGATACCGTGTAGTCTGAACCGGGCATTAGTCTATGTGTAGTGTTTGTTGTACCTATTTCCCTAACTTTTCCTGCACGCCATGGTTGCATTCAGACATCACAGCTGTGCCATCATAACACTCCCTGATACGTGCGTTGACTCAGTGTATTTTTGATGCTGCTCAGAAGAGTCCACATCCAATCCATCAGCTAAAGTAAAACTTTCCTCCAGTGCAGTCTCTTTGTGTAAATTGCTCTCCACAGCAGGAATCCTCTCTCATTTCATCACAGTTTTCTTTTCTCATCATATCATCCTTTGGTGAAAAATAAATGTCATTTTGTTGTTTGAGGCCATCTTTTTTGCTACGATAAACATACCGATATGCAGCAACTCAACTACATTTCCCAGATTGATGGATTGCTCGTGGTCATTGCGGCCTTTCTGAGTATCAGTTTCTACTGAAGCTTCTTTGTCGATTACCAGATGTCTGTGTAGTCCAGGGAAGCAGTCAAAGAAAAAAAGCATGTAAAGCTGAAAAGTTCTCATTAATGAATTAACTGTCATTATTGAACATGAAATCACATTTTATCACAATAAATACTGTTAGCGGCAAATAAAAGGTAAATACTGTTCCTCTAATTGAATCAGAAGAGACCCAATCAGGTGGCTCACTGTTGAGAGGAAGGGAAGGGATAGTTTGAATTTTTTTGAAGTGCAGTTGTATGAGCTACATGTACTTATCCATAGTCAGTGTATTACCTACAGTAGATGACGGTCTGTACGCCAGCAATTTAGAGAAACAGACAGGAAGTCCAGCACGGGAGCAAATCAATGTGCTGCTGTGGACGGGGGCAGCAGCACAACGGATTATAGACACCTAAAAAAATCAATATCAGTTTAAGTGTACACTATATTTAGAATATTTTCCATGGTTTACCTCGCCATCAGACAGCCCTCTCCGACGGGGAACTGAAGCCGTTATCTTTGCTCTTGCCAAAGCTACCAGACTCCACTGAAAAAAAAAATAAAAATACCTATATATCTTTATACAGTGAACATCTTTGTGTCATATATATGACAAAGATGATCACTGTACAAAGATATATGACACAAATATGAATATATCTTTGTACAGTGAATATCTTTGTACAGTGAATATATATATATATATATATATATATACAATAAAATAAAAGTATATTTTTACAGTGTGGGGGGGAGCGGCATATTTACAAAGATATATGACACAAAGTGAATATCTTTGTGTCATATATCTTTGTGTCATATTTACCCATATCTGAGTAATTGAAGTGTTTTAACTCTGAATTTAGGATCTTGAAATAGAAATATCTGATGTACAACAGAGCTAACAGAAGATCAGATTTTGGACTGAGGGGTTGTACTGATAAGGATTTGGGCACGAACGGTCGATGTACTGACCGAACACTTAAGACTAAATTAAGGGTTATTTAAGGGTTTGTGCTCACTATTTTATTGAGTGTATAACATTTGGGATCTATTGCTTCTTTTGTTAATTAAAAACAAAGGATTTAGTTTTTTGTTGGGTATTTGTATTGAAGTTTTTTTGGAGCATAAGCAAGCATTATAACCAGCACCTTTTACATAAATACATTCTCACTGACCTTCAAATAAATACAGACATAGATGATCTATTAAGGGGTCACTTAACCAAAATTCTGAGAATATTTTTTCCAACTAATACTTATATCAGATCGATCGCAGTCTCAGATTTCTGCCCATCTAAAATTGTACAACTAAACCAAAACTATGTGAATACATACCACTAGTTCAGGGGTCTGCAACCTGTGGCTCCGGAGCCACCTGCGTCTCTTTAGCTCCTCTCCAGTGGCTCCCTGTGGTTTTTTAAAAATGGAAGTGAATAACTGTTTTGTGTTTCCAGTTTCATTTTTATTTATCATTGTTGTAGGTCTATGGTACGACGGAACGACGGAGTATTAGGGCCACATTGAGGAAAACAAATAAATCGGAGATATTCAGAATAAAATCATAATATTACGAGAAAAAAGTGGTAATATTATGAAAATAAAGTCAAAGGTTCACGAGAAAAAAAGTCGTAATATGAGAATAAAGTCATAAATTTAAGAGAATAAAGTCGTAGTAGTATAAAGTAGTAATTTGTGATTTTTTTCTATTTTAAAGTTATGACTTTATTCTCGTAATATTACGACATTTTTTCTCGCAAAGTTATGACTTTACTCTTGTAATATTACGACTTTTTTCACATTAAGTTATGACTTTATTCTTGTAATATGACTTTTTCTTGTAAAGTTATGATTTTATTCTCGTAATGTTACTACTTTGTCTTGTATTATGACTTTATTCTGGAAATCTGATTTTTTTTCCCCTCAATGTGGCCCTAATACTCCGTAGTATATTTGCACTTGGGCCCTCACTGCATTAGCCGTATATACTTAGACTATAAACAGTCTAAGTTGTTGTTTTTTTCTTTTGATAGTGAAGGTTGCTGACCCCTGCACTAGAGGTAAAAGAGATGTTTTTTTTCATCATAATTATGGTGAAGCGACCCTCCAAAAAGATGCCTAGTCATAAGTCTTTCTAACACAGAAACAATGAGGTCAGACACACATATTCCATGCATCCTTTATTCCATTATAAGCATTAAAACATCCATTGTGCTGCCTTCTCGCAACTACCACATGTATGACAATCTGTTTCACGGCATGTTTAAGGCTTAATTCATCTGTTCTACACATTATTAACCAAAAATCAGATTCTACTACCTTCATCTGCCTTTCATTTGCATATTATTATTATTCCAGTGTTAAAGCAATGATTCTAGACTGCCCCGTTTCAGGGGCTAATATGTATAGAGAAGATATTGAAGTATACCATTACAGAGGATTATCTTACAAACCAGCTTCAGAGAAATCTATCAACATTTAGACTGGAAAAACCTCGTAAAAATGTCAGTATCAAAACAATAATCAGGACTAAAGCAGGGTCTTCATTTCCTTTTTAAAAAGAGGAGCTAGAGGAAATATACTAGAGATGACGGAGGGCTCGTTATTCAAAAACGTCGGCCCCGACATTAGCTAGAATCAGAAAACACTAATACTCAACTGACACGCCACTTCACAGCAGTACACGGATCAATCATACGATCACAAATTGCTAGCAAATATCCCTCAAACGTGATCCTTCTCTGAAAACATGTTCAGCATTTACTTGAAATGTTATTTTTTAGTGTTTTACTCCAGTGTCATTGTTTAGCTCATTTGTTTTTTAGTGTTTTACTTTGCAAGGGGGTAAAAGAACAAATGATTGAAATACAGCTGATACAAGTTGAAATGTCCACAACTATGAGAGGTGATTTGCATGCGTTGCCCAGTTTCCCTATCACGGTTCTTTCACGTCTTTGGAGTTTTGAGCTGGGACGAGAGCTAAACTATCACAGGGGCTCAGCAGACATTGAACACATGGCTGATGAGAGGGGGATGACAGTGGTCAGGCTGGATTTGGTTTTAGTACCTTGCTGTCATTTCAGTATCCCCCCCCACACACTGTCTGGCTTTCACAGTGATTGACTGATTGATTTTCTCTGATGAATAGCAGCAGATATCAGTCCCCCCCCCTGAAGACCACGAAAGCCCCGCTGTGGTCAACAGGACCGGGTGAAATGTTAACGAACATAAGGCTTTATTTGTAGTGTGAAATGACTTGATGACGCCCGAACACCAGCGACAGCATGTTTCACCTCGAATGCCTTCACATGGAGCGGAGTTCACAGTTCAGTGTCTTCAGTCTGCAGGTAAACCCCAGCACCATGATCCCTGGCTTCAGTTTACAGTACCGGAGTGTGTTTCTGTTTAAATCAAGTCTTATTAACCACGTGATCTCCACTTCACTAACGGATAGCCCTGATGCCTGCTGCTCTCTCTCTTCTATTGAGGTAAGCTTCTGTACTACCCAACATTTGGGATATTCATTGCGGTGTTGCTTAGTGGCACCTGGTGTGATCCAAACTTAATGCATACACAAAATGACCACGCTAATTAGACTGTAGAGCAATATTACTTTTCCAACAATGGCTTCACCAGGTGCTGAGATATATTCATCAACAACGGTTGATAAAACTAGGGATGCACCGATACCGATGCCAGTATCGGGTCCGATACTGTGCTCATGTACTCGTACTCGCAAAACGACTCCGATACAATGGCACCGATACCACTTAACGGTGGTGCACCCGACCCCGCTGGGCCGGGATCCCACCTCAGCTGGCGCACGCCGGCCCTCACATTCATTGCGCCACTGGGTTTTGCTTGCACCCTCTGACTCGCGCGTGCATTAGACTTCTTGGTCCACATTTCAAGACGGGTCGGGTGGGTTGCCGACGCCTTTTTACGTGGGCCGAGCCCCGATCTGGCAGCACGACGCGGTTGGGGCGCACTGAACAGTCCACCCCGGTCGACAGTGGCACCGGGAGCAGGGAGCCCCGTATCTCCCCGGTGGGGAGAGAGGGCACAGCGAGCCCTTTGTTCACGGTGCGGCGAGGAGCGATGTAAAGCTGCCGCCGCGAGCCACCTTCGCCCCGAGCCTCGTACCACCTCGTATGCGGGACTCCCCAGCCTGTCGTGTATCGCTCACACCCTCCAGTTGGCTGTTAACGAGGGTCTTTTGGCACAGAGAAGTACTCGTATTGGTACTCGGTATCGCCGAGTACCCAAATGTAAGTACTTGTAAAAGTGGTATCGGTGCATCCCTAGATAAAATCATTTTTCTCAATAACCTGTTGAAGAACTTTATAAAATTTAAAAAACCTCTGCTAAATTCAGCATTCAATTTTGCATATAGATGAACCACCAATCACAACTAACGCTTCAGTGCTCTTTACTGCAGCCTTTCATGGTGTATCATCTGTACAATTATCGTGAACGGGCAAACCAATTGACATCGACATCAGTACTGCAGGTGCTGTCTGTATGCTGAATTTACCAGAGGCTCCAAAGTATTGAAGGAATTGAGTAAATGTTCTCCCAGAACTGCATGTGTGCCAGTGAGCAAGGCGTCTTGCAAAATTGCCAGATTTCTCATTGAAGTCTGGCATTATTGTCTTCCTGTATGAGAAAGGAGCAAGCATCAGGACTACAACGATCACAGCCACCAGATGTGCTAGGGTGCACTCTGGTTAACAGCTTCTATATACTGAAAAAAAAAAAAAAAATGAATTCCACGTGTAATTAAGAAAAACATGGAATGCAGACAACAAAAGAAATCAACATATACATATTCCAAACACAGAAAATAAACCATTACCTGAAAATATTTGCACATTAAAAGTGCAATTTGTTTGGTAAACCCTGAATGGTAACTTAAAAATACAGAAAAAGTAAAAAACTTCAGTTGTATCTCAAGGTGCAAAATTGATACTTCTTCACCTGGTATAAAAGAATATAAAAAAATCAAGCTTGGACGTTGCAAAGACTCAGTGGAAAGAAAAGCGAGGACCGTGGGAGAAACAGAGGGAAGAATGAGGAAATGTGACGGACTGAAGCTCACAGTGAGAGACTGGCACAGAAAAAGGTGAGGGAGACGGAGTGAGTAGAAGAAGGAGAAGGAGAGCTGGAGCTGAGAAATGAATTCAGATTGAGCAGCGAGTGCAAACACTGCCTTGGCCTGGGCTCGTTGGCAAACTGTGTCCACGTTGTAGGATGGGAGCACCAGCCAGGTTGTGGGGGCAGTACGTTGTTAAGCCAAAGCTTCTCTCCTGGCCGGTACTGGCCACTGACTCTTGCCTGCACCTCAACAATCTAAACCCCTCCACCTCTTCCGGTCCGCTACACATTCCTACCCTGAAATGGCTCCAAAGGACAGGGGAGAACAAGTGTGACCAGCTTCCTCCAGTCCTGCCCCTACGCTAAGAGAGGAAGTTGGGAGATGATAAGGAGGCGGCTTCTTGAGTGTGTTGAGATGAACCCTGGCCTGAGTGCGGAGCTTCCCTTCAGGAGGTGGGAAGCTCGAAGGAGATGAACTGCTTGAGTCTCTCCAGGTACTGGGCGTACAGTTCAATGTCGTTGTGGCCGGCTCCCTCCACCCACAGAGGCTCCACGGCACGGGGGCAGCGCTCGTACATGGCCAGGCCGTGGGAGAAGTCGATCACCTCGTCTTCGGTGCCGTGGATCACCAGAACTGGGGACGCCACCTTGGACACCTTGTCAATACTATGGAGGGGGAAAGAGACAGAAAGAGATTAAGGGTAGGTGTGGAGGACCGATAACAAGCGGTGACGATACGCTAACAAGAAGAGAATGGGTCAGAAGATTTCTTAGTGATACGGTCAAAAGGATATTTTGTCAACTGCTGTCAAAAATGAGTTGTCAAGCTCAACTTCAACATAAACGAGAAGTCCTAAAAGTGCTAAGAATAATGGAAAATCTACAAGTTCACTGACATCTGAGCAATCTCCTAATCTGCTACTGAAGACTGAACTGGTAGAACATTCTGGAACAAGTGAATAGGCCCTTGGACCGTTGAGTCAAGATCATTTTGTTAACATATCAAAACTCTGTCTGGTGACACAATAATAGTTGTAGAACAAATATTCGTCTTCTGCCATCGCCACTGGTTAGGGATGTTAATAATTAACCGTTTAACCACTAACCGACACTAAGCATTTTAACCGATTAACGCCGGCGGTTAAAAGAAAAAAGCTGAGAAAAACTGGTCAGTTTAAGGAGAAAAGCTGGTCCACCTTAAGAGAGTCTGAGCCGCCGTTACAGATACAGGAAGTTGGCTCCCGTCAATAGCTCGCTTGAGCGGAGGAGTTGTAGTCAAGGCCTATAGAAAGGAGGCTGAGTCACGCGTCATATCTCCGGGGGTACGACACATGCGCAGTAAAATTTCGCCTGCACTCGCCGAAATTGAGTCAATCGCAAACCAAGACCACAGCTTCAGTTACACTGTGCATGGGTTATACCCCACACCCCAAGACCCATGTCCGCCTGTGACCCAGCCTCCTTTTCATAGGCCTTGGTTGTAGCCTCGTAGCATTTATGCACCGACACAAACTGTACACACACTGTCTGCTACACCTACGTTCACAGCTAGAACGCCTCCGACGACAAACACACACGGTCTGTCGGAAACTCGCTGAAGTTTCGCTTCATGATTGACTGTATGTGTGTGACAATGGTGAGCACGAAGCTACCAGCAGAGCTACAGATGCTAACGTAGCACAATACACACACATTGTTTGTCTGACAATCGCTATCGTTAATCCGGGCAGACACACAGCTGACAACCTGCTAAACTAAACTAAATGTGTGGTGGAGACTTTTACTGGGAAAGTGGCTAGATGTCCGTGACACTACACGCAACACCATGGCTGCCAAGTTAACGCTCCCGGACGGTGAACTGGCGACTCCGTTGTCTGTTCTGCTCCTGCAGCTGGTACACCGCTGCATGCAAAGCAAAAATCTTGTCATTAACGGTTAATAATCGGTTAACGAGGGTCGGTTATCAGTTAAGATTTTTTTTTCAAAATTAGCATCCCTACCACTGGTTGATGCGAAAAGCATGCTGGGATTCTTGTCTACAGACAAGTTCATTCACAAGTTGGCTTTCAGGTCATCTGCTGCAAGAGCACTTTCTGGCATTTGCACTGTAAATGTGGACTTGGAAATGGGCCAGTGTTTGGAACTGGGCCAGTGTTTGGGCCACGACAGACGATTTGAAGTTCATTTTAAAAGTCCACGACAACACAAGCACAGACAAGAACACAGACTGAGAAAGACCTCAAATCTAACCATGGAAGTCTAAAATGACCCATTAAAAACCCGGCTTATGAGAACAGCAACATATCAAAGCCACTATGTGTACTATTTCATCACCCCACAGTGGTAATATTAAAGAAAGACCATGGCTTTATTCAAAACTGCCTACAGCCACCGTCTTTTTTCTTGTTTGGGCTTGCTGCGGCCGGCTGGTTTGTGTTGGTCAATGGCTACGGAACGGATATGATGTCATGTTACTCAGACTACAACAATAAAAGCGGTAACTTCCTCCTTCCTCCGCACAGACTCAAATGAAGCAAATATATCGATTCGGTCATTAAAATATATATTTAAAAATCGTACAAACAAAAATCGCAATACATATGTGAATCGATGTTTTTCCCCACCCCTACTGCTACATGACCAAATCAGTACGTACTGCTAGTATGCGGTTTCGAATACAGCCACTGTGGCACAACAGCTATGTACACCGATACACACTGCACATCAGCACAGTCTAAGAACCTTTTTGTCAAATTTACAGATTTCAAATTCTTGACATTTCAATCAGGAATGTTTTGATTCTGATCGGCCAATATTCATTAAAGATTAGGGATGCACCGATACCGATACCAGTATTGGGTATCCGGTATCGGGTCCGATACTGTGCTCATGTACTCGTACTCGTACTCGCAAAACGGCTCCGATACAACGGCATCGATACACCTTTACAGCAGCGTGACGTTAACCTCTCGTCACCATCTTTCTGGTCCTCACACTCCCCCGCCCCGACGGTGTGGGCGAGACGGGCCGGTGGTGCGCCCTGATTCACAGAGCAGAAAAACTGATCAGAAAAGGTTTTTTACTGCCTCGTCCTAGTGTCGACAGAGTGTGATAGGATGCTCCAGGGATGTCAAACAGAAGTTTGTTTAATCAGCTTATTATTCAAGCTGCTCTGTGATCATTTACTATTACACAGTGGCCTTTACAGGAGCTCTAATGTTACGCCGTCTTTGTTGGACAACACCCCGTTCAGATGTTTGAAGTCCAACATTCTAAATGTATAGAAAGATTGGCGAGTGGAAACACTGCGTCTTGTTCGAAAGACATGGACGTGTTAATGTGCCCATCTATAAACACACTCCCATCGAGTTACATAAATGATGATCAGCTATGTCTTGTGGCCTGGATGGAATTGTGCAAAGCTCCGGTCCCTGCCGTGCATACTAATTCCTTACTAATCATCCTCGGCCATAACTTAGGTGGAGCAGCTCAGCCTCCGTGGTGCCCTGCTGTTCAGATGGAGGTTAGCTGGAGGATTAACACAGGGAAATCATTGGGAGCTAATTTCATTCCAGATGGAATAAAACTATTACTGTTCACATCACAGCTGGGGTATACAGACTGAATTATGGCAGATGTGGCAGCACATGCACATAATCTCTCCCGACATTTGTATGAATATGGGCTCACAAATACACAGAGCAATCTCTTACCCCTGTAACACTAGCAAACATTTGGTTTGTAGATACTGACTATTAGGGTTGGGGATAGATAGCATTTTCCTAAAGGTGACATATTATGAAAAATGTACTTTTTCATGGCTTTCAACATAAATCTGTCCCCCGTGTTTCTAGAGACCCCTAAAGTGTGAGAAAGCTGAGAAAAACTCAGGAGCTGCTCGTCTCTTTAAAGAGAAAAGCTGGTCCACCTTAAGAGAAGGAGCCGGAGTTGCAAGATACAGGAAGTTGGCTTCGGTCTCTGGCTCGCTTGAACCAAGGCCTATGAAAAGGAGGCTGGGTCACGGGCGTCAACGCTCCTCCTCGAGCGACATCACAACCATAAACATACAGGTAATTCAATATGAAGAGATTGATTGTTTTTTCGACAAGAAAAATGCTGCAGTGCGGATTGTCATTGGCGGAGGTAACTGTGAACCCACCTGTCTCCCCGGTCCCCTCCCTCCCGGCACTCTGGACTAGGCAGGCATGATGGGAAATGTGGTCTGTCCCTGTCACTACAATACTCAGGGAACTTCCTGCATGTCTATGACATTTTACATAGCATGAATTAGCCTAGCGGCTAGCGGACTTAAGTTAGTTACTTTCCTTACTCATGGCCACTGCATCTACTGACAGAACAACACCACGGTTGAATTTCAGCCTACGTACATGTTTTTCTGCTCAACATTGTTGAATCATCAATCATTGTTGTTTTTTTTCTCTCTATGGCCACTCCCGGACTCAACAACAACATCAAGTAAAAAAAAATAGTTGTGAAAAGGGAGACTTTATGCGTGAGTACAGATTAAGTGAAACGTGCCTCAGCCTGCCTTAAAGAGCTGTAGCTTCTTTGTGTAAATGTGATGTTAAACAAAAACAGCTAATTCAACCACAATAACTTTGCTTCCTTTATTCAGAATAAAGTCTTTGGTGGTAGCTCAATGCAGAAGGTGACGTAATAACCAAAGGAAATGAATGCACTGTAGTGCATAGGTTGTGAGACAGAAACTCCACTGCTGAAGGTAACTGTATAAGATAGGAAGAACTCATCAACTAAGTCATGTAGACAAGTATATTAGCTTTCCATACATTCATTCATTTCTCATCATTTATTTCTCTATCTACATGTACAAGTGACGCACTGAGTCATCAATCCCCAGGCGTCTTCATTCAGCCCTGTGAAAAGCATAGCTGGGAAGGCATTTAACTGACTATTAGAATATGTCACTACTGAATATGTGACCTCCCTCGGTGCCTCAGTGTTCTGCCTACTGAACATCGTGTAGCAGCCATTAATAGCACTGTTAGCTTAACTTAACCAGCCAGTATACTGTATGACACATACTGTATGACACAAAGTTAGATTTCCGGAGGCTTTTGTGACTGAGATTCTGCCTCAAACACATGTACTGTATTTATCAGACGCACCAGGTTGGAGTCACAGCTTGCATGTCATTTGTGCCAGTGTTTGCAAGATGGGCCACTCTCCTCGTTGCATATGAATTCAGAGGAGGATGGTGCAAATAATGACATGTTAAGAAAGGATGATTGTGTATTCTGCTGGAATCATTTAGGTCATGCAATTTGCAAATATCCAGTCGTTACCTCCTTCGTCTGGTTCCCAGGCAATATATATTGTGTGCACTTGAACGTGTTTATTTATTCCTAATGCATTAATAATTAGATATATGCTAATGATTATAATAGAATTCTTAAAAAAACAACAGTTTTTCGCAGATAGAGTTGTACCGCAGTCATAGTAAATATTTTGTAATCAAGATTCTGAGCTCAATGATCTCATTTCTCTGCTGAACTGCAGCTATGAGCTCTCCTTCCCTCACAGAGTGCGTCTGGAGGTCAGTCCCGGGGTCAGTCTAGGAGCTGTAATGAGCCGGTGTCTCAGGCCGTGGTAGCACTCGTCTTTTCAATGTGGCTTTTTAGGGATCGGATGCACCAGATCGGAACTCAGTTGAGTCCGCATATGTGTGTCCCCACTTGACACATCAATGCCTGATCGGACAGTGATCAGACATATTTTGTGGTCAAAGGAGCTGCTGTAAAACGGTAGGTAAACCTCATTTCTTATGAATTCTTCACAGTAAAAGTCCCATTTATTTTTGCTGCTTATTCTTCCTCCCTGATCCTGCAGTATTAGTAGACTTATTTTATTGAAGAACAGCCGAAAGCTCCTCTAATTCGGTGATACATTTTTTTTTTCTTATAAATTCTTCACAATAAAAGTCTCAATATTTTCAATACTTATATTTTGAAGCACCCAAATCAGGAAATGTTGGGTTTTTAATCAGCAGTAATTTCACACAACTCAAGACAGCAGGTCTCAGCTGTGCTCCAGCCCTGGTTTTCCCCCTCTCTTCCCTTTGCTCTCCCTTGGGAGAAGAACTCTGTGTGGTTGGAAGATGATGCGAGACAAGTTTGATAAATTGTCCAGATTGTGCCCACATGCCATGTCCACAACTTACTGAGATCCCAACTCGATCACATCCCAAAGTGAACAAGATCCAAACTTGGGAGCGTACAGACTTGACAGTTAATGCGTCCTGACATGATCGAATGACAAAAGTCGCGTTGAAAAGACAAGTGTAACCCTGGCCTATGAAAATCAGGCGCTGAAATGAAACAGCAAACTCAATAAAAACCGCACTGCAAAACTGTGCAGCACCATTTTCTTAGTAAATCTGACCCTCAAGAGGCAAAACTGGTGTTTAGAAAAGGTTAAGCATGTTAACTCTTGAAGAAAAGAAGTGGGCATAATATGGAACCTTTAATGGTATGCCAGAACTTTTTTGAAACTGCAACATGGAACTTCTTTATAGCAGGGAAAGTGTGCTTTAAAAATGAACCAATAATGTAGTCAGCCTTGTTTTTGGCCTTGACATATCATATCATGCCTCCGTTCCAAGGCTCAGAACAGGGTGTCCAGCATAGGAGAAACTAGCTATTCATCCACATCCTTTTTCAACTTGAAAATAATCTCATTCTGAGAGAAATTGTAAAATAACTAAACTAAGTATCACTTGTGAGAAGTATTAATTCAAAGATGTTTGTGTCAACCTTGAAAAACAACTCTGAACAACTCTACCACTGATGTGTGATATACTGCAAAACAAAAAGTGGGCCAAACCCCAGCATCACTCTTGATTGGAGAACTGCTGGTATATGCTGACAGTGGGCTCCTGCTGGTTTCTATAGAGGTCCAGCTGGGAAGCTTTGACACCACACATCGTATCTTCCCACTGAGACAGACAATTATAATTCACAACCAGGAATCCATGATAAAAGAACTGGAGTATGCACATGCAATGGTGGCAAAAAAAGTGGCACCACCAACACTAGTCAAGGGTAATAACTGAAAAATAGGCCATTACATTTGCAAGGACATGCACCCATACAGCATTGTTGAAAATGCTGGATTTTGACAGATGATACTGACATAACCCAGGAGTAAAGCCTATACCACGATGGTAGTATTTTGGATAAAACTACATCTGTGGACAAGTTTCCCTGTGCATCAACGCTTACTGTTCATGATTGTTGGTGCAGAACTTTTGTTTCTTAGAGGGGCCGCTCAATTTTGAGGAAAATATCTAATTATAATACTGCTACAAAAAAAAAAAGCTTGTAGTTGTGCTCTTCATAAATTTAAACATGAACTACATGTGCCAAGCATGATCACAAATTATCTTGTTCCTATATAAATGGAGCCTGATAAAACATAGTTGCTTTTTGGTGAGGTCCATAAAGAGTTATTTTTTTCCAAACCAAAGGTCAGAGAAAAGTGAGCTTCTAAGTAAACCCAGCTAGTTGTGTGGGGAGGGCAAAAAGTGTGAGTGTGTGACTCTGTACAATGATCCAATGATCGCCAAACAGCTGATCTGCTCTCAGCATCTCTCTCTCTGTCACTCAACCACTCACTCACTATGCACACATTACATTACGCTACTCTAATACCAACGTATTATGTAAACATGTGGATATCTGACGGTACTATAGGTAGACTGTTAAACTCACTATCGACATGTCAATGCTACATTGTGAACGACAAATCTGTGTTGAAATCGGCAAGACGAGAGCTTAACGGGAAGTTCCATTGATTTATATTATGATGTATTAAGGCTCTATTTGGTAAAGATGAGTATTGGGCGAAGTGATGTGTTCAAATGTAAAGAGAAACTTGAATAAATCCAGTTGTTTGAAAGAGATGTTTTCACAGCAATATCAAATAGATAATATAGAGGGAACTAGAATTGCACTCGGAGAGCGCAGACCTCCGCCAACGCGTGACTTAAAAACAGATCCCAGCTCCCAGCTGGCGGTACCGTGAGGTGGTCAGCTTGTTATTAACACGGTGTGTTTCCGTGTAACGTATTGCCTCTCTCACTCAGGTGCCTTGTTATGTCTGTATAACGTTACACTACGTTGTCTCTCATCCCGTCAGCTACCGCTTTGTTCTTTCTTACCGCGGACGGTCAGCAGCTTCCGCAAACACACCCACACACGTATCTCTCTGCTCTAAAAAAGGAGGCGGGGTCACGCATCATCAACACGTCATCAGTTACACTGCGCATGTGTTATACCCTGTGGTTTTAATGCTCGGAATCCTTAAAAATATTCCTGAATCCGGATCGCCACCAAAATCTAATGGATTGTTCATTGTTCCACACCCCACCCCTCCAAAAAATTCATTCAGATCCATGACGGACTTTTGGAGTAATCCTGCTAACAGACAAACAAACAAACCAACAAACAAACCAACGCTAGTGAAAACATAACCTCCTTCCTTGGCCTTCAGCGGAGGGAATTATGACCCTTTTAACTTCCTAACAAAAAACACTATGCAAACGGTAAAGAAGTGGCTATTGAAGTACATGGGATTTATCGTTTTACTTTTGTTTTTTACCGTGGTATTGAATTGGTATCAAGAATTGTGGAATTTCACTGATATTGGTAACGACTACTACATTTCTGGTATGGTGACATCCCTAGTGTAGGCCTATGGAAACTGACAAAACGCTTAAAATGTGTCAGTGTGACGCGGTGAAAACTTTTGGGTGCACCTAAATTATGTGCTGGTGCACCTAAATGAAAAAGTTAGGCTCACCAGTGCAACCAAAGTATAATTAGTCTGGAGCCCTGGTTTACTTGGCATTACTCAATAATATAAAAACACATACAGTATGTAAAACTGAACCTAATTAAAACCGGTCATGTCTGACAATATTTTATATAAGGCTCCTAATGATACATTTCACTGCTCTGCCCTAGAGCTGCTTAACCCAACTTTAGCATCACAGACTGACAGGATGCACTAATTGAATTCCAGGGGGTCCCAAATTACAGCGTTTAAGGTACCAACATAAAATGATCATATGATATGCTTCAAATCACATCTCCGTAGTAAACAAGCAATCATTTACCCTCAAACTCCTGAGCTACCTATCTGAAACTTATGTGAGGCAATCAATTACATCATGTATCTAGAGCAACATCCACCATTCTGATGTTGAACAGCAAAAGACAAAGCCCACTGTATATTCTTTCAAACATCGAGGTCATACAGAGTGGTGTCTCCTTCAAAGAAACCATCGATGGCCATGCGTAAATGACAGACACTAGCGTGCAGAGAGCTTATGGATAAATGAGCTCTAGCTGAGTAAATATGCCAGCGACAGTAGTCATTATAGCTGACAAAATGTCAAGATGCCACCCACAACTTTCCCCTCACAGTTCATATTCTCTTAATTATGTAAATTCTAATTAAAATCACTGCACTTGCAGTTTGGAAATATAACTCTTTCAAATTGTGATTTCAATATAAAACGATAAATCCTGATAAAGCCCCAATTATTTTATACTTTATTAGGTACACCTAGCTAAAACTGATGCGGTCCTGTGATAAATCCTCATTAAATCTCCATTCACTGTTTTAGACAATTGTTGATTCAACTTTATGATCAATTTGGAAGATATAGTTCGTGGAGTTATTACATTATACACAGAGGCGTTTCTGTTATATAGAATATTCTCATTGATATAAATGAGGTGGACCATTACATACATTATAACGTTTATGAAGGGGGACTTTATTGCAGGACTGATGTTTTACACTGCATTAGTTTTAGCTTGGTGTACCTTATAAACTAACAACTAAGTGTAAATAAATAATTGAATTTACTCTAGCTCAGTCACTGCCAAAGCCTGGGTCGGGACCCACAGGTGGGTCGCAGGAGATTTTATTAGGGTCGCCGAACAAATTATAAAGATTTCCTCCATAGTCTTTCATTTAACATTTATATCTGCAGTACACCTTTGAGCCACATAGGGGAGCCTGAATTGACCGTACTGTTCTGATAATTGAAGCCTACTTAAAACATTGAATCTAATATGAAAGGAAAGCATGCATTCTGTTTTTTTTCCTAAAGAGAGGACATAAAAAGAATAAGCCTGTAATGTTACCCTTTAATGTTACGGCTAATTGCATTTATTTGGTCTCATTTATAAAGTATTCATGTGTATATGTTTTCAATAACACATGCATAAGTCAAGTCTAAGAGTTTATCGTGATTGTGCACAGTTAAAAACAAGTTTCCCGTACAATGAAATTCTTCCTTTTGCCTTTGGCGCTGAGTACTGTTTACAAGGAAACACAAAGTATAAGAAATAAATACAAGAAAAAAAGATACAGACAGAAAGGACACTATGTACAATATACAATAAAAATAGAGAAAAATGCTATGTACAATATATAGGGGAGTAATGATACGTTTTTACAACGATACTATATGTCTCATCTAGAGCGATACGATGCAATTCAATGATTTGAAATCGATACGGTAACTTTTTTTTGCCAAAAATTCAATTAGTATGACTGAGGAATCCTGACCTGCACTGTCCAGTATCAGATATTTATTTCACAAAGTTTTTCTTGTGATGGAATCAGGGATTAATTAATTATGGATATAAACAAGTAAACACAACCATTAATGGGAAATACATACAGCTTTTATTTGAAAATAGTAAAAAGTGCAACTTCAGGACCTGCTGATTCAGTTCTCAAGATACAAGGCAGTGCAATATTTAACACAAAATATAATAAACTAACTTCTATTCAAGTTAAGTGAACAGTGATTTAACCTGCTGCTTCTGTCCTCATTTTCAATATAAAAGGTAGAACAATAATACAGAGATCAACTGATAGTGATCAAACAGCTGATAGTGATCAAACAGCTGATAGTGATCAAACAGCTGATAGTGATCAAACAGCTGATAGTGATCAAACAGCTTGGGACAGAATCATTCCTCTACAAACGCTGTTTAAGTAATTTACTTATGGTAATCCAGTAGTCCACCTACAGTGTTCATTTGGGGTCTTTTCATAGATGAACACATATGGAAAAACATTTTAAAACTACGTTAGACTAACGTTAGTTGAATTTCTGTTTTGTGTTTTACTTTACTCCTGTGATAATTTGCCTCGTGGACCGTCTGCTCTCCAGCTGGATACGTGAGGCTGATGCTGCGTTCGCATAGATATCATGACGGAAAAAAGGTAATTTTCTCAAGATGCAAATTCTTAGTATCGATACAATCGATTACTTACCTTGCAAATCGATTTTAGATTGATATACGTCTCCCGTGAAGGACAACTTGCAGAGTACCTATCGATGTAGTTGGATCGTAGGAATATAAAGCGATCCATCGATGTAGTAGATGAATCGTTACACCCCTAGCAATATACAATAATGATATAACAGTATCGTTACCGTGTGGAGAGGTGGGTTAGGAATAAGAACAAAGCTGTGATTTATCAAACATATCTTTTCGACATGGCCGGTTTACCTTTTCAAGATAATATAAGGTGATGCAGAAATGGCAGTAAAAATGGTCAGGAACCATTGCACAATTTGCTCTTCTCATAATTTATAGATAAGGCCTATTGTGAATTGGGTCGCGATAGTTTGTCAAGAAAAAAAAAAAAGCTTGACCAACACTGCTCTAGCTCACGTCAGCCAAAATCCTGACACACACAATTCCTCTACAATTAAAAATATAAATTGTCTGAAAGGGATAGACCAGGGGTCAGCAACCTTTACTATCAAAAGAGACATTTTAGGCAAAAATAAAATAAAAGTCTGTCTGGAGCTGCAAACATTTGAGCATTGTGATGAAGGTAACACAGTTTATAGTCCAAGTATATAGTACATAAGTCTAATGCAGTGATGGCCAAAGAGACAATGTACTACGGAGTATTAGGGCCACATTGAGAGAAAAAACATCAGAGATTTACAGAATAAAGTCAGAATATAACGGGAATAGAGTCATAACTTCACAAAAAAAAGTCGGAATATGAGAATAAAGTCATAACTTTACGAGAAAAAAGTTGTTATAAAACAAAGAAAAAGTCATAATATTACGAGAAAAAAAGTTGTCATGTTACGAGAATAAAGTTATAACCTCACGTTAAAAAAACTCGTACTATAACGAGAAAAAAAGTCATCATTTTACGAGAAAAAATAAAATACGTACAATTACTACTTTATAATATTATGACTTCATTCTCGAAATTTCAGATTTATTTATTTTTTCCTATTAGCCCTAATACTCCGTCATACAGTAGACATACAACAATGATAAATAAAAATGAAAATGTAAACACAAAACAGTTATTCATTTCCATTTTTATAAATCCACAGGGAGCCACTGGAGAGGAGCTGAAGAGACGCATGTGGCTCCAGAGCTGCAGGTTGCTGACCTATGGGATAGACAGACATCCCTCAGCTGATACTGCCCAGATATATTGGCAAGCTGAATCAACGCTGACTTCATACAGGCCACTGGGTGTCATAGCTGAGAACATACACGTACAGTATGTATGCATCAGTTATTTAAATACTTACAGATAACGGAAACACACAGACAATACTGTCCTGGTGAAATGCCTGGCCCTGGAGCAATAAGTGAACTTGATGAGGATTATAAAGGAAAAAAATAATTACTAGGGGTGTGACGAAATATCGTGCCACAAAATATCGGGATATAAAAACGTGATGATGCATCGTCGAGACGAAAAACTGAATGGCGATATCAGAGCATAATAGTTAGTACGTACATACGGGCTGCGGGCAGCTGCAGCCTCTTCCTGCTGCTGTTCAAGGCCTATGGAAGGAGGCTGAGTACAAGTCATATCTTCAGTTACACTGCACATGTGTTATACCCCGTGAGCCATATCCACCCGTGATCCAGCCTTCTTTAATAGGCCTTGTCGGAGCTCCACACATATCAACACACAGCGCAGCCAGTGAACAGCTGATCAGAGAGGCTGTGGTGGAGAGACCAGTTGACGCTGCGCTCGTTGCTGTTAGTAAGTGCAATAAAACTTTGCAAGTGTAAAGCCAAGATCCGTTATTACACCTGTTCAACAAGCATAAACACGATGAAACGGTTAAACATGGAGGAAAGCAACTTTTCAATCTGCTCTGTCTGCTGTCTCTCATCCTCCGCCGCTGTTTTCACAAGCAAAGCGCGTTAGCTCGGTGGCTAACAGCAACTGTAAACA
>CAKAOH010000087.1:0-24851 GCA_916701665.1 Sebastiscus tertius | reverse complement strand
TTGGGCTCTATCTTGGGAACGGAATGTCATAGAGACTCAGGATGAGTTTTGTTTTGTATTTTAGGACTCTCTGAGTCCGTTCGTCTTCATTCTGAGTCTCTACGACCTTTCGTTCTCGAGATATGGCACATTTTGCCATTTCCCCGAGTGGGATTTTGTTGTATCTCGGGAACGGAAGGTCGTAGAGACTCAGGACCAAGACTGGCGTGTTCAGCATGGCCGAATTAGTGGGGACGGAGCACATTTCCAAGTTTCTACGACGTTCGGTTAGGGTTAGGGTTAGGGTTAGGGTAGGGTTAGGGTTAGGGTTAGGGGGTTAGGGTTAGGGTTAGGGGGTTAGGGTTAGGGTTAGGGTTAGGGGTTAGGGTTAGGGTTAGGGGTTAGGGTTAGGGGTTAGGGTTAGGTTAGGGTTAGGTTAGGGTTAGGGGGTTAGGGTTAGGGTTAGGGTTAGGGGTTAGGGGTTAGGGTTAGGGTTAGGGGTTAGGTTAGGGTTAGAGTTAGGGTTAGGTTAGGGTTAGGGGGTTAGGGTTAGGGTGAGGTTCTGTGTGTTGTCTGTCGGACCCGAGTCACTCTCAAAGCGGGCATAGATCCTGTTCAGGTCATCCGGGAGTGAAGCGCTGGTGTTGGTAAAACCGCCTGGCTTGGGTTTGTAGTCCGTTATCACTTGTAGTCCCTGCCAGAGGTGGGAGCAAGTCCATGTCTTGCAAGTCACAAGTAAGTCTCAAGTCTTTGCACTCAAGTCCTGAGTAGAGTTCTAAACAAGTCATAAAGCGATCTTCACCAAATGCAATTCCCTTTCCCTTAAAGCCTTTAAAGCGGTGCGCTTTCGCCTTGCTTGGTGGGGTGTGGGAGGATCCCTTCGTGGAAACTCTGCTCGGCATTGGGTTGCCCTCTCCGGGCGTATTTCCTCCGTAGTGTTGCGCCGTGACCCGCTCGAGGTCGGCTTTGAAGGGCCCGGGACGAAGGTGCTGCCTTACAGCACCCCTCGCCTTGACCTCGCCGCTTGGTGCTCGCTGCACCCTCTCTCCCTAAAACATGGACCCCGTCTCATTTACCATGCTTTCTGGGTGTGACCTTTTTTGGTGTGATCACCATTAATAATTATACAACCAATTTGTTTCTGATTACATTGTTTACAAGTTCACAAAGTTCTTCATAGAACTAGCCTCTTAATTTCATTCTCAAAGTGCACCAGATTAATGTATTTTCGTTTTCTTTCTAAATGCATGATATTTAATAAGTCAATGAGTAATCGTGTTAAATAATCATGATCTCAACATTGACCAAACTAATCATGATTATGATTTTTATCATAACCGAGCAGCCCTTATTTATAGTGCCTATACCAAACCTTGTCCGCAAACTAAATCTGACTATTTTGATCCAATGTTGTGACACCTGCCCCCCCACCTAGAGCTGTGTTGTTTCTTTGGGTGCTTGATTCCATTTGAAAGAGTACAGCTGGCTACGTTTCAGTGCCCCTCCCTCTCTAGACTTCCCATAGCTCGTCTTTGTGTTCAGGCAGTTTTGATTAATTCATGTCTGCAGTGCTGCAATCTCACTCAGCAGATGTTCAAAAGCCATCATACTTGTAATTTAATATGAGACATTTTCTGATTACTGCATATGTGAGACAGACATTGCAATTACATACCACTTGAATATAGCTTTGTTTACAGATGTGCTGTTTGAGACTAGTTTTCCCGCTACGCATTCATTTATAATAAAGTTTATAGGTGTCTTGTTTTATAAGTGAAGACTTCTGTTTCCGGCATTGTTGTAATTATTAATTTTGGATTTACTCAGAGGGGGGTTTTGAATAATGATTGCAGTGCAATTGCATAATGTAATTGCAAAATGCCAGTTATTATGAGAGAAATTCTGTTACAGTGCATGAACTGCTTCAGGGTCGGCTCTAATCGGTTTTTCATTAATGGGATTATTTCTTTGTTGTAGACAGAGAACATGACATGAAAGAAGTAATCCATTTTCAATGCTAAGGAAAGATTTGTCTTGCTATGTTTCCCTGCTATGTTTCATGAATTTATCAGTGGATAACAGACTGTCTCACAAAAACAGAGATCACATTGCTGTCGTCTTTTACACACGCTGCTTACGGTGTTAACAGCTTGCACTGTATTGTGAGATAGGTTTGGCAAAAAGTCGTCTGAATGTGGTTCAAGGTGAGGCTGCCTCGTTTCTCTCCGGTATTTACTGTTCTGCAATCAAACAACCTTGTGAGAGAATTGAATCTGTTTTGTGAGCAGCTAATGTTGTCATCACAGAAAGGCTCAACAAAGTTCTCATTCATTGTCCTCTAAGCCTTTAAACGTTATAACATTTCCTTTCAAATTCCCACTTAAATGGCTTTAAACGTTTACACATGTATGAAAGTGCTATATATAAATTTAGAATCTGCTTGTTGCACATGTCATTGAAGTTATAGTAAATCAAGCAGATGTTATTGAAATGGCTGCACCATTACATCAAATGGAATAATTTAGATGATGGATAGACTCAAAGACTAAAAAAAATGAAATGTAATCCTGTGGTTTTGAGAAAAAGCCAAAAAATAATAATCTGTAAGGCTTTGATGTTGATCAGAGTTAATGATTATACTTCAGTTGACATAATAATGCATCAACAAACATGTGAGCTCTATGGTGAAGTCATGGGATTGAAGTTGGGACGTTTAATGTTTTCTATAGAGCAGTGGGTTTGGGAGATAGAGGAGATGAAAGAAATAGATTTTACAAGAATGCAACATGTGAGTTCACGTGTTTGCATGTGTACTTATCTGTCCATTGGGGTTTCAGTCTGTGCATGTGCTTTTTCCCCAGCCGACGGAGGTTAAGACAGATGTGTGTTTGCCTCTGACAGCATTTATTGTCATACACAGAAGACTGCCAGTGTTGGTTGCTGTGGATCAGCTGTGAGGTTGATGTGACACATTGTGTGTGAGGGCAGGAAACACAAAACCATCCCATTATTTGTGGCGCTGTTATAGGAAATATTCATCTTTTTGTCTTGTATGAATTGCAGATAGTGTGTTGACGTTAAATATCAACAAAGGCGCAATTATGCTAGGAATCGTATTAAATGTTCCGACCTTCATAAAAATAACAGATCAAATTAATTATACGTTGTGCTCTTCCTGGTAGAAATAGAGGAAATCATTTTGGCTTTCACTCTGTGAGCACAGGCCTTGAAAATCCTGCTGCAATGCAACAAACTAGTCGGCCTTAGAGTGAGAACTCAATCAAATGCTGAGATTTCAACACTGAATAGGGTTTCTATCCTTCGTCTGACCTTGTCACTACAGCACAGTTACTACCTGAGCATTCACAATGCGGAAAAAATCATAATTATAACCTGATGACACCAATGATAGCAAAGTTCTCATCAAGGTTGAGTTGATCATTTTTGCCAAGAAAAGGCTGTTGTTTGGATCTCCACATGTAGGTACAGTAGAGCGTACTGTAAGTGCTTTTCATGGAGCTCTTCTGCCCCCTGCTGGATGGAAATCACTCATCAGGAAACTGCTGAAAGAGGGGATCTGATATCAGGGAGGCTCAAGTACAAAGTAATCAGATTTGTCTTGTGAGAAGGCAGAAATACCTCCTTTTGTCTTTTTCCAGAATGTCAGCTCCCTCAGTTACAACGCATCTGCCAATCGATCAAAGACTAGTTTTAACCCTGCAAAGATGTTTTCCATGGCCAACAACAAAAACTTAAACATTGGAACTAGGCAAGGCAAAAAAAGCTGTATTTATAAAGCATTTTTCATACACACGGGGACAAAAACTCAATTTGCTTTGCTCAAAAATTAAGAAGAATATAAAATTCTTGTAAAATATATATTTACAATGATTCATATTAATTATCATTGTGTGATTCAGAGGCATCAAACCTACACGGTGTATCTACTGCAATGCCAAGTTTCTGGATTTTAAACTGTCAAAATGTAATATGAGTAATTGGTTTATTTTTCCTCAGTACAGAGAAAAGGCACCATAAATCACACATGCTGTAGGTAATAAACTAATGTCTGTTCAAATGGTGACATATTTGAAATATCCTTATCGGTATCACAATATAATGAGTACGTTAACACCAGCTGACAAGAGAGCAGCAGCTTGAGCAATGCAAGCTTTGTATGTGAAGCACTGCATTTCGGGGACGTGGTAGTGTCAGGACAGTTACCAAAGTCGGTCTGGTCTTTAGGAAACATCAGGTTATTTTGTTCCACATCTTCAAATCTTGTCTTCTGGTCTTTAGTTTCATGCATGCTTCACAGTGTGTATTATCTGGTTGTTTTTTTTGTTTTTTTACAGAGGAGATCCTGCAGACACACATAGCCCACTGGTGGTCTCCAGATGGGCTGCGTCTGGCCTACATGACCATCAACGACACACTGGTGCCAAAGATGGAAGTCCCCTTCTTCACAGGAACGCCGTATCCCGCCACCTTGGAGTATCACTACCCAAAGGCAAGTCTACATCCACAATCTCACACCTATTCTTAGGCTGAGCAAATTTAAAGTGACTATAAGCGTCGTCCGCTGCACAATAAATAATATTCTACCCGGAAAACCTTTTTTATCATTCATTGGATGGAATATTTTTTATCCAGATTTTTAGAAGAGTCTGGAAATTCCTTCAAAACAATGGCGAGTGTGTTTAAATAACCTTCTGGCTTTTTTTAAACATCGCTGGTTAATTATATTTTAGAGAAAACAATGGTTACCTCTGTGACCCAAATGTATACTAATAACACAAAGGAGGCACAAACTGAGGCTACTGGATGTGTAAATAAGCAACTGTTTGCTAACAAGCTTGCCATATCAACTTAAAATTTGATGATGTGTCAAGGTTCACAACTTGTGGCCAAACACAAAAATCAGTAATTGCATTTTTAAATGTTATATCATGTTGATGTTTTTATGCATCTAAAGACATCAGAATGATTCCTCATTGTCTTCAACTAAAATCCAGTATCTCGTTTCCTCTTGGCCCCTGCAGGCTGGGGAGGAAAACCCTGTAGTGCACCTGTCAGTGGTGAGCCTCAACGGTCCCTTGCACACCGTGGTGATGAAGAAACCTGATGACCCCCGAATAGGGTGAGTGACAGCCCAACGGTGCCTTATAGTGTATGAAGTACCAAGCACCAAAAATAGCCCTGGAGTATTTTCTTAAAGGGGACATATCACGCTCATTTCCAGGTTCATACTTGTATTTTGGGTTTCTACTAAAAACATGTTTAGATGCTTTAATGTTCAAAGAACACTTTATTTTTCTCATACTGTCTGTCTGAATATACTTGTATCCATCCTCTGTCTGAAACGCTCTGTTTTAGCGCCTGTCTCTTAAAGACCCCCTCCAGAAAAAGCCCAGTCTGCTCTGATTTTTGTAGTTTTCAAGCTCTGGGTGATATATTCTAATGAGCCTGCATGTGACGTAGGAAGGGAGACAAATCTGAATGGCTTGTTGAATCACATGTTTTCTGATCCAGGCAGCCCACAAAAAAAAAACTTTATGTACACAAGCACTGAAAAAGTGAGTTTTTCATGATATCTAAGGTTGTCAGTGGTGATAAGGTATTCCCACTTTCTGGTTTTCCAGGAGAGAATATTACATCACTATGGTGAAATGGGCCACCAGCACCAAACTGGCTGTCAACTGGCTGAACAGAGGCCAGAACAACTCTATCCTGACACTGTGTGAGGCTACAACTGGAGTCTGCATTAAGGTGAAACATTCTGCACATTCTCCTTGACAAAGTGTGAAATCTGCTGTCAGTGTGTATTTTGTTTTTCAGGATAAATCTGGTGATGGTTTTCAAACTCAACAAATCCCATGAAAAGACCAAAACCAGCAATGAATTTAAGCCTACTAACAAGTATTGCCTGTGTAGCTAAAGCCTGACATAGCTTATTCCTTTGTACCGCAGACCTCTATTGTTGTCCAAAAACTATTAAATGAGCCATTGCAGTGGCCGACATGTTCCTTCATTATGATGAAGATAGATGCTGTAGTTCATTCTGAGTCAATCCCACGTACACCGTTCTGCTGCTGCAGACACTCACTAGCTCACCGAATCCGCAGAGAATAATCCTTAACAACAAATGAACTATTTAATCCTGTTTGGGTAACGTTTGCTAAAAACTAGTGTCCAGCTGTTTTAAGAAATGATTTAGCTTTTCTTTAATTCATTTCATCACCTGCTTTTTTTAAACAAATTATTCAACGTTATGAGAAATATTAAGAAGAATAAAACAAGAAGATATACCGTGTTAAATAGTGAGATGTAGAGGTGCTGGCAGGCGGCTGAGAGTGTTTTCAATCTTCTCATCTAACTGTTCGCCAGAAAGCGAATAAGTATATTTCTCAAAATGTCAAATTTTTACTTTAAGATTTACATCTTTACAGGAAGCAGCAATGGCCTTAGGGCTGAGTGGCGCAGACAGGTTATGGATGTCGGAAAGTACTAAGAGACAGACTAATATAGGGTGACCATATTTTCAAATCCCCAAATCGGTACCCTTAAGTGTGCTTCATGTTCATGCACGCACACATGTATACGCTTATGCACGCACTATTGGAGTGCTATTGTATATGCTGCTATCTGGCCGTCTTAATATGATTTTTTTATATCTGCGTTTCCACCGTGCTCGGCCGTAAATGTACTCTTGCAGTGTGGTCAGAACGCAGCATTTTCATTGCTGGGTACATTATGTAAGGAAGGAGTAAACCTCCTGGAGCTCTTTAGAAAAGACCCACTTTCTCTTTGGCATAACGGCTAACCCAGACCATTCTCAAACGCTCAGGAGTCCGCTGTCAGCTGTTCATTCGTGTCCTGTGTTCACAACGTTGAGTGTTTATTTTCACTGTACAAACATAGTAGTTTTAACCCCAACCATGTTGTTTTTTTTCCTAAACCTAACTATAGTGGTTTTGTTGTCTGAACCTAAGCACGTTTTTGTTTACTTCTCATCATTAAGCATGTGTTTACTGCGACCGAAGACAGTGACGTCGAGGGGTCTGACAAAGCGTCAGTAAACGACGAGTTGGGATGAGAACGCGTTGGCTATCCATGTACTGTATACTGACGGTTTCTGACGGAAAGAGTCGACTCGCAAGCACCATAGCAACAGCCTTCACAATGACATATTGATTGATTGACACACATACAGACAAATCAGTGTTGAGTTCAGACGTGTTGAATTGTTTGTTTTGTTGTTATATTGAGTTAGGTAATAATGAGTAGGACAGTACATGATAAACGTCTATGTAAGCGCTGACAACAAGTATAATAGCATTATTATTATTTTAATTGTGTAGTGCCTGTTGAAAACCGGGACATTTTAGTGTTTTATAGATATTTGTGGGGACTCTGGACACCCAGCTTGAAACTGGGACAATCACTGTAGACAAATACACTGTTGTTTTGGGTCTTTTTATATGATTTTTTGATTTTCTTAATTTTTTATATAGTTTTATATAAAAAACTCATACTCTTTTTTTTTTTTTTTTTCCAGAAACATGAGGATGAGAGTGAGAGCTGGTTGCACAGACAGGTACGTGATGGAAACACTGCTTTTCTGTTGTTGTGTCAAACGCCCAGCAGGCATGTTTTGGGACACGTGCAGATGTTTTGATCTCCTCTCTGCAGAATGAAGCGCCGCTCTTTTCCCACGACGGACACAAGTTCTTCTTCACCAGAGCAATCCCTCAGGGTGGAAGAGGAAAGTTTTTCCACATCTCTATGTCCACCTCCATGGTAAACAATTGCAGAATCACCCTCATGATATTTGTGTTGAAGGTTTGGCACAGTGTGCTTAATGGTCCTTTATTTTCTTCTAGCCCAACACTAGCACAGACATACTTCAGTCCCTGACCTCTGGAGACTGGGACGTCACCAGCATCTTGGCCTACAATCATGAAAGAAACCTCATGTAAGATATTTTGATGTTTTTTTTTAGTGCTGCAACATCATAGTTATTCTGTTATTTGATGGTAATGTTTGGATGTTTTCCAGATACTTTCTGAGCACAGAGGACGACCCCAAACGACGGCACTTGTACAGGTAGGATTTGCTTCCGAGTTATGAGTACTTCTGTGTTTTCTGCAAGTGCTGTTCAAGGTATACAATGATGCTCACTCACTCAGTGCCATCCCACAGTGCCGACACAATCCCTCCGTTCAACCGCTGCTGCCTGTCTTGTGAGTTTAAGTGCGGCTACGTGGACGTTTCATTCAGCCACAACATGCAGTACTTCTTACTCAACTGTAAAGGTGAGAATCCTCATCCTTGAATCTCTCAAGGCTGTTTTTATAACAGTGGACTGAGATGCGATTTATATTCCAGCACTGAGAATGAAAGTCTTCTGGGAGAGGCAGAAAGCGTAACTGAATTAGTGCTCCATGTCAGGTTGAGAGCTTATATCGAACTGGACTTTAGCAGATAACCTCAAACCACTGCTGGATCCCTCTGATTAGCCACAGCAATGAATGTATTGTCTGACTGCATGCCGAGAGTCATGTGAGCTCTACTGAGCTGCTGGCAGAGAGTGTGCAGGCTCTCTGCTTTTACTATTTGTCATATGAAAATGCATTGTGTTGTTGTTTACTAGATATTCCTCGTGTTCCTCAGAGACACTCTGTCATTGTTTTTTTTCGCCCTTGTGGCTTCATCGCTGGGGCACAACATCACGGTTTCTATGGAGGTTGATTTGTTTAGGGTGCTCCTGAGAGAGGAAAAGTGCCAGTGGCTTTCTTCATTAATTGGATCTTTGGGGAGCAGCTCCATTGTGAAATAATAAGCTACTTCCTCATGGGACGGAAGTAGATTATTAACTGCAGAGCTCGCTGAGAGGGATGTTGCTGGCTGGTCTGTTTAAGATGAGACGGGGAGATGTTTCCGTTGCAGAGGAAGGCTGGCTTTCAGAGGCTTGATTACTGGTGTGGTGGAGGGATTTGTGCCTCCACCACACCTTGTTACATCAAATAAACTCCTATTATTGCATTGTTGTTAACTGATTGTCCCTGAATTGTTCTGTGCAGGTCCAGATATACCGAGTGTGGCTATATATAGCACCGAGGACAAACAGAGTGAGTGTTGTCTCAGTGGTGTTGTCCCTCTACCTCACCATGTTCAACAAACTGTACTAAATGATATGAATATGTTTTGTCATCGAGAGATTGTAACAAACCTGTTTAATCTGCTTAACTGCAGAGGTGTTTGACGTGGAGACAAACGAACGAGTAAACTACACGTACAACAACATGCAGATGCCCAGCGTGGAGTACGAGACCATCACCATAGCCGACTACAGTATGTGCTCATGTTGAATTAGCAAATACACAATTACCTATGTGTACACCCTAATGAAATTACACCCAGTCAGCTTGTTATGTTATAAGATTCCCATTAACCTTGTCGTATCTGTTGCAGCTCTGACAATGCAGATTCTGAAGCCAGCTGGATTCATACTTACAGCCCATTACCCCCTACTGCTGCTAGTGTAAGTATGAATACGTCTGACTGTTTTTATGAAACTGCACAGAATATTATCAACACTTGAATGCACCGATTAGCAATTACTTTCACTATCGTTTAAAAAGGATACTAAACTACTAGCAATTTAGTATTGCACTTCCCTAAATTTGGGGGACTCACAGGAGTCGTATTAAACACAGATGGTTAAAAAGGTATGGATATCCTGACTTTCAGTCCTTAGTATGGGTCAGGATCAAAAAAACATTGGATCCTCCATTTCCCATAATGCAACTCAAAAGTGGCTTTTGTAGACCCTACCTGCCTGGTAGCGGCACATGCAATCTGTAATGGAGCCTTTCTGTCAATTATTTGATTGTTTGATCTATGAAACCTTGAAAGATAGTTAAAAATGCCTGTTGCAATTCCTCTGGGCTCCAGGCACTGCATGAAAAGCCTTTTCGACCCCGTGAATGCACGTAAACTTCACTGATTCCCGGCAGTTAATGGCAGTTTACAGCCTGTGTTTTCACCCCCTAAACTACCTGGCTAGAACCTCCCTTCGCTCCAGCATTGGATGCAACCACCACTTAAAAAGGAAAAACACTCGTGATTTGTTGGTAGCTCTGTAGCTATTGGTCACTCTGGGCCATTATTATACAGGCTTGGATAAACCCCTCCCTTACAATAATAATATTTATTATTAATAAGTTTAAGTCATGTGTATAATTAGTAAGCCTATATCAAAAAATACTTGCGAGGAACATGGTGATTAAAAGTAAAAGCTTCATTGATACAGCGGGAATAGCAAATGTACAAACACAACTGTGTGAAAACAACAACCATAGCTTACAAAGTGTCCAGCTACTGTCTGGAAAAATAGTTCGCCTACAGCCGGACCTGGAACGTCACATGCCGCCTCCGAGTCACATGTATTTGGTGTCATTCTGTCCAAACGTGGGTCAATGTGCAGACGTCTGGGATGCGTAGCCATCAACCCAGACATCAACTGTGATGTCCCTCCAGAAACCAATGTCATCTGCTGTTTTACAGGCAGCTGGAAAACAATTTAATGTGTATGATATAAATAAAAACAGAAAAGCCACAATAAAAAATGTAAGTTTTTAAAAAAAGATAGATACTTAACTGCATTTCGTTTGGTCTGAAGGCTACATATACTCAATAACAAAGAATTTGTCAAAGTTCTTCACTTTAAAATGATTTTGAAAAAGACAGAAACACAGCAGAGATTCATGTTTGAGCAGCTAACAAATGGCAAATGCGTTACATTTTTGCTTAATAAATGACTAATCAATCACTAAAATAGTTGTCAATTAATTTTCTGAGTTGTTTCAGAACCACAATATAATACTTTAATGTAATATAAACCAGAATATCCTGCACAAGATGCTACATTTGTGAAAATTGTACTATTAAATAGTTTGATAAGGTAGTGATGTATTGGACTGCGTTACATTGCAAGGTAATCCGTTTATTTCCTTGTAGCTGTTGTGTAAAATAGAATTTATACAATTTTTAATTTTGATGTTAAACCCTCTATTTGTCCAGTTATGATACCAACAATACTGAAACAAAATGTGTGCCTTCCTCTTAACAAGAATCCCATCTAATAATAAGCTCTGAGAAATTTGTCAATCCTTAAAAGGACCAACATGGCTGTGGTTTTTCCTGCAGGGACGGTACGCCCGGCGGGCAGATGGTGTCGGAACAATTCTGGGTGGACTGGGCCACAGTTCTGGTCAGCAGCTTCAGCACCATCGTCATCCGCTTTGACGGCCACGGCAGCGGCTTCCAGGGCACCAACCTTCTCCACAAAGTCAAGAGGAATCTGGGAAGACAAGAGGAGAAGGACCAGCTGGAGGCACTCAGGTCAGACTTCAACTGCCAGCATGAGGAGGCCTTCGTAGTCTAAAACACTGGAAGTTTTACCAGTTTTCTTTCATTTTTAGGGTCATATCCGAAAAGCCTTATATTGATCAGAGTCGAATGGGAGTTTATGGAAAGGTAAGGAGGACACATGCTCAAAGAGGCTCCTGAGATGTACTGTAATTTTGATTTGAGTTAACTGCATTCATAGAGATACAGCAACTGACACACATGGAAATTACCATAAAGTAGAATTAATTCGATTTCTTGATGTGTTTTTCCCCCACCTTTGCTCAGGCCTACGGAGGATATTTAGCCACGATGCTTCTGAGCTCTGAGGAGTTTAACCAACTTAAATGTGGAACAGCAGTCTCCCCCATCACAGATTTCGAGCTATATGGTATAACTTTCCTTTTTTGTTTTTCTTCTATGGATGTGTTAAAGATGTCATGCTCTTGAGACAGTGAAGTCTGAAGTCGCCCGGTCTTTTCTAACTCCATTTTTCTTCTTTTCCAAATGACAGCATCTGCATTTTCAGAACGATACCTCGGATCAAAGACAGATTCCCGAGTATATACGGTAAAGTTTGAACGTTTCAGTCTCCTCATCCAAATCAAGCACCAAGATGTTTAGCTAAAGTGTACAGGGATAGAGTTCAGAGTCGTTATATATGGTGGATCTCCCTCTGTCTTTTTCCTTCAGATGGCAAATTTAGCACACAGAGCGGGTCAGCTTCTGCAGAAGCAGTACTTGATAATTCACCCAACTGCTGACGGTAAAAGACACAATTTTTATATATTATTTCTCAATACTGCAGCGAATGAAACTAACTATTTCACTGTGATCACACCCTAATGTGTTGTCTCCAATCTTATATTCTACACTACTGCAGAAAAGGTTCACTTCCAGCACACGGCCAAATTTATCAATCATCTAATCAACGAGAAGGCCAATTACACTCTACAGGTGAGTTTCTGACATCACTGATAAATGTACCTGTATAACTGTGGTGATTTGATTGGACTGACTCATGCTATACTATGGGTTATGACTTTTTCCTCATATTATACTCTGGCTTTTTTGACATATTATAGTATGACTTTTTTATGATTTTTTTTTTAACATACTATACTATGATTTTTCTAGCACTTTATTCGACATACTATACTGTGAGTTTTTTTTGTTTTTTTTCAACATACTTTACAGGGACTTTTTGGGACTTATTGACATACTATACTATGAATATTTTTATGACTTTTCGGCATACTTTACTATGATTTTTTCAACATAAATTACTATGACTTTTTATGACGTACTATGCTATGATTTTATAATTTTTTTCGATATAAACTAGGATTTTTTTGCAATACTATACTATGACTTTGTATGACTTTTTGACATACTATACTAATGCTTTTTTATGACTCTTTTCAACATAATACTGTGACATTTTCATGACTTTTTAATATACTACACTATGACTTTTTATGACTTTTTAATATAGTATACTATGACTTTTTATGACTTTTTAATATACTACACTATGACTTTTTATGACTTTTTAATATAGTATACTATGACTTTTTATGACTTTTTTCGACATGTGTTCTATGACGTTTTAGCAATACTATCCTATGATTTGTTAATTTTTCTCACCTTACTATACTATAACTTCTTTATCACTATTTTAGCAGTACTATACTATGACTTTTATTTTTTTTCCGACATACTCTCCTGGGACTTTTTAGCAATACTATACGATGATTTTTTTTTTCTTTTCACACTATGACTTTTCTATCACTTTTTTTAGACATACTATACTGACTTTTTACACAATTCTATACTATGACTTTTTTGACATACTATACTATGATTTTTTTTTTGACACCCTGTAGTATGACTTCTTTTCAACATTTTTATGATGGATTTCATGATTTCATTTCATGACTTTTTCATAACTTTTTAATGATTTTTTTTTACATACTGACTTTTTTATTAAATATTTTTTACACACTATACTATGACTTTTTTTGCCTTTTTCGACATACTATACTGTGACTTTTTTATCACTTTTTTTGATGTACTATACTATGATTTTTTTCGACATACTATTCTATGACTTTTTTATTTTTTTCGACATAATGTACTATGACAATTCTTTTTACATACTATCCTATGATTTTTTATGAATTTTTTTGAAATGCTATACCATGACTTTTTTCGACATCCTATAGTATGACTTTTTTCAACATTTTTATGATGTGATTTCATGTACTATGACTTTTTCATAACTTTTTTTCACTATATGATTTTTGAGTGATTTTGTTTTTACATACTGACTTTTTTATTATATATTTTTTACACACTATACCATGACGTTTTTGCCTTTTTCGACACTACTATAACTTTATTTTATCGACATACTATACTATGACATTTTTATTTTTTTCGACATACTGCACTATGACTTTTTTGACATACTATACTAAGACTTTTTATTGTTTCAACACACTTTACCAAGACTTTTTAAAAAAAATGTAGACATACTATACTATGAATCTTTTATTTTTTTTCGAGATACTATGACTTTTTTTATTATTTCTATATACTATACTATGACTTTTTTTTACATACTATGACTTTATTTTTTGGCATACTATACTATGATTTTTTCTCGACATACTATACTATGACTTTAATTTTTTTGACTTTTTTTCGACTTACTATGCTATAACTTTTTCTTTTTTTTCTGTTTTATATTATTGTAAATTCAACATTTATGGATCAGTCGGTCAGTTTTGTCACATGTCATAAACTAAATGGTTAATCAATTAACAAAAAATGCTGAAAATTATAATGTCAGGTGCAGCTCTATAAATCTATTCCTGGATATTTATCTACAGATATACCCAGATGAGGGACACTTCCTCCACAGTGACGGGACACAGCAGCACCTGAGCCAATCCCTAGTCAACTTCTTCGAGGTGTGTTTCCGGGCGCCAGAGATACTGACGGACGACCAGCAGGAAGAGGACGAGGATAACAGTTAAACCTGCTCCTCCGAGCAGCCCCCGGCCAGCTATTACAGCACAATATGCAACAGATCTTTCTAAACCAGTCAACCCACACCACCTGCTGTCCAATCAGATTTTAGCTCTACTCTGATGCGCAGCACCTGCATGTGCAAAATCGGCCTCGGCCTGCAACCCCTCTCCTCACCTCATGCTGGCTGCTGGTCAGAAAGACAAAATAAATCTCAGCTGTGAACAGTCAGTTCTCTCACTGCTATTGGAATATATGAACTAGTACTCCCTCTGGTGGACAAATAGAGGATCAACATAACGTCCTTTGAGCAATGCGTCTCCATTCCACACCAGGTTCATTAATCGGGCGCTTTGCAGCACAAAATAACCCCCGTGAAGATCAGTTCATTATGTTAAGATTTAACTTTTGACAGTTTCTGATAACCTTGCCAACCAACTTACTGATTATTGTGTTCATGAGTATGATTACTGCTACTTGTTTCTCAGAATTTCTCTGTTCAGTGTTTTGTCTTTGAGTGAATGTCTGGCTGCATCAGTCTGTAGTTGCTTTACAAAACAAGGGCACAATGTTTAACTTGTGTTGTACTCCAAAAAAAACAAAGTGTCTATCCTGAAATGGTTTGAAATCATATTTTCCCACGTCATGTTTCTGAATTGAACTCTTGTTCTTTTAGTCACTGTGCCTTACTGTGGGTGGGATGTTCATGTTGGGAGCCCACATGACACTGAAAGTGAGTAAATATGGATAGGCCTTGTCTGAACTGTGGACTCAGAACCAGATGATTTAATTTTCCTCAAACAATAGCTAGTTATTAGTGAGGGAGGTTTAAATCCCAAGGTATGGCACATTTTATCTCAAAACATGGAAATAACTGAATACAAATTAATTGTATGTCTGCTTGAAAGATGGTATTATACTGACAAAAATGTAAAGTTCTTGATATTTACCTTCAAAACTGGCATACTGATGAGTCAACTATGCTGAATTTTCATTATTTTGTGAATTACTTTGACTTGTGTGTTAAATGGCTTGACTATCTCCCCATGTCACTTCCGTTAGTATTGTTAGTGGTTTCTAGTCAGCTGATGTACAAAGTGTATAAATCTTATATTGTTTAAGTCTTTATGTTGAATGTGCAACTTGTATATAAAGCATTTTGAAATGTATCTTTTGTGGGCTGTTTTTTTTTTTGCTCTTTTTCCGACATACTATACTATGAGTTTATTTATTTTTTCAACATACTATTCCATGACTTTTTTCCACATACAGTAGTATGTCGAATAAAAGTCATACCATAGTATGTCGACAAAAACTCATAATATAGTATGTAAAAAAAAATCTGTATAGCATGTCAAAAAAATTTAAGTCATAGTGTAGTATTTCGAAATTATTAAAAAAGTCATAGTATAGCATGTCTAAAAAAAGTCAAAATAGTATGACAAAAAAATAAAAGTTATAGAATGTTGAAGAAAAGTCTTAGTATATTGAAAACATAAACAGTCATAATATAGTATGTTGAAAGAAGTCATAGTATAATATGTCGAAGAAAAAACTAACAGTATAGTATGTCAAAAAAATAAAAAAAAGTCATAGTATAGTATGTTGAAAAAAGCCGTTGTATAGTATTTCAAAATAATAAAAAAAGTCATAGTATATAGTATGTCGAAATAAAGTCAGTATATAGTATGTCGAAATAAAGTTGTAGTATTGTATGTCGAAAAAATAAAAAAGTCATACTGTAGTATGTCGAAAAAAGTGATAGAATAGTAAATCGGAAAATATAAAAAAGTCATAGTATAGTATGTTGAAAAAAAGTCATAGTATGTCGGAAAAAAAAAAATTGTGTAATTTGTAAAATTTGAAAAATAAAAAAATTCATATTACTGTACGTCCAAAAAGTCATAGTATAATATGTCAAAAATAAAGAAAAATCACAGCATTGTTTATCGAAAAAAGTCATAGTATAGTATGTCAAAAAATAAGTCATGTTCTACACTTTTGTTCTACATACTATGACTTTTTTTTTTTAATTATTTTGATATACTATACTATGACTTTTAAATTTTTTTGACATACCATAGTATGACTTTTTTCGACATACTATACTATGATTTTTTTTTTTTTTTTCGACATACTATACTACAACTTTATTTGACAGACTTTACCATGACTTTACTTTTTACAGCACAATATGCAACAGATCTTTCTAAACCAGTCAACCCACACCACCTGCTGTCCAATCAGATTTTAGCTCTACTCTGATGCGCAGCACCTGCATGTGCAAAATCGGCCTCGGCCTGCAACCCCTCTCCTCACCTCATGCTGGCTAAATAAATCTCAGGTGTGAACAGTCAGTTCTCTCACTGCTATTGGAATATATGAACTAGTACTCCCTCTAGTGGACAAATACAGGTAATAGATGATAGATAATAATCAGTTCAGTTCATTATGTAAAGATTTAACTTTTGACAGTTTCTGATAACCTTGCCAACCAACTTACTGATTATTGTGTTCATGAGTATGATTACTGCTACATGTTTCATGTCATTTCTTCATGACAAACTATAATATGACTTTTTATGACATACTACAACTTTTTTGCCATTTTTTATGACTATACAATTACTTTTTTGTGAATTTCTTTATGACATACTATGACTTTTTAATGGGTTTTTTTATAGCAGACTACACTATATAGACCCTCTAAATTAAATTACACATTTTGGTAACAAAATAAAGTGCATTAACATGTCAACAGACAATTAAGATACAATAAAGGTGGGTGTGGCTCAGAGGGTAGAGCAGGGTAGAGCAGGTTGTCCACCAATCGGAAGGTCGGTGGTTCGATCCCCGGCTGCTCCGGGTCACATGTCGATGTGTCCTTGAGCAAGACACTTAACCCCAAATTGCTCCAGAAGGCTTAGCCATCAGTGTGTGAATGAGTATTTAGATTAGATCTTGATAGGCAAAGTTGGCACCTTAGTAGCCTCTGCCAGTGTATGTGTGTGTGAATGGGTGAATACTGACATGTAGTGTAAAGCGCTTTGAGTGGTCGGAAGACTAGAAAAGCGCTATATAAATGCAAGTCCATTTACCATTTAAAAGAACTACTGACACGCTAGCAAGTGGAACAATCATTAAATGATTAACGTTAGACTATAACAATTAAATATCTTGAAACTTTAACAGAATAAAACACCAACCTCCAAGTCAGACAAGGCGTGTTAACAATATATAATCACTTCCTCCTCGGTAACCTACTACCATTCTACCTAGCAATACACCACGTCATCAACGACCACTACACCACTGTACAATGCACAGAACGCTACGGTGCCTAGCAACACTGACATTCTAATCTGTACAGTCATTTTTTACACTGACTAAGAAAAAGACTGTCAAGTGAAAACATCTTTGATCTAAATTACACATAAAATAAAGTGTAAAAAAACCCACATTAAATCTTTCTTTGCTTACTCCTATAAAACGTTTCTTATAAAAAAATAAACATACATAACCATTTGCCATTGACAAAATTTATTTCCAGTGTTTCAGGAGTCTGTGCATACCCCTCTAACAATCAGAGGAACACAGCATTGGTACAAACGGTCCAGCTCAATGAAGTGTCTCCTCATGCAGGGAACCTCTCTCCTCAGAGAAGTACCAAACTGCCCACAACACCCACACAGGCCTCATGAGCATCATCGTCATCACAATACTGTCCTTTAATCCTGCAATCTGATGGAAATGAAAAGTAAAGCAGCTAAAACATGGCATTCATATGTACATTTAAGTTACTTATTTTACAAGGAATATTTAAAATTCAAGTTCTGTTAAAATCAAAGAAATGAAAAAACAGGAGAAAAAAAAAATAATGTATAAAACATGTTAAGACCAGAGTGGAATGCCTAAGGAATGGAAGCTCGGCATTTTGTTACATAACCTCTAGAATGACTGAGAGTCGACAATAAAAATGTCATTCACAGTAACATCTTCGTGTATCTCAACAAAGACAATATGGCACCCTTAACAATTCATTGTGAGGCACTTCCTATTGTGAAAAAAACATGATTTTCTGATTTGAATACCCATTTTCTTTTTCTTCCAACTTTTTTCTTCCTCTATGCAATCTACTGCCGCCAGCCACTGACAGATGTGTGAACCACAAACACTAGAAACACAGCATAACATCTGCATCAGAGGGATGTTGTTCACTGCTCTTTAAAAACCACATAACTGGGATGAATAAGAACTCTATTTCCATTTGCATAAGTCCAGTGTCTCCTCGTCACCTTTGTACCTTTGGAAAGGCCCCTTTGACAGCAGAGAGCTCGTAGGCAGTCAACACAGGCTGTACCAAAAAACACAATTCAAGTACACAGAAAAATAGGGATATGTACACTTTAGAGTGAAACACAAGCATCTAAAGCTTTTAGTCAGTATTACAGCAAGCATGTCTGTACATTCTTCATTTGGTTACTGAGAGACTCACTGACTTTGAACATCGTAACTTTCTTTACACAAAAATAGTTCCTCTGCAATACTAAAAACTCTGTACTACTTCCTATTCATCCTATAAGTCAGGTCATCCTTAAAGCCACGTAGCTAAACCTTTAAACAATCTTCTCGAGTGACACTTCCTTGCACAAACTTCACAGGCTCATCGTTTCATGAGCGACAGGTCCTCTCGATCTTCAGCATAACAGGGATTTGTATTAGGAGGGAGGATATCCTCCTGATGAGCCATCCCAAAGTCATTTGTCATTAAAAAAAAAAAAGGAAATTAAAAAGGTATAAACACCATTTTGTTTCATGCCTGATACATGAGCAAGATCAACGATCCCTGTGTGCAGTAATTCTCTTTTCACAAGCACACACACCAGTTACAGACACACACACACACACTCCAGACAATTTTGTACAACATGCTCATTCACTAACATTGGTCACACAACAGACGATATACTGACAGACTCCCGAGTACGGACACATCTCACAGACAGAGAACATACACAGTCACATACGTCCAAACACTTCTCACAGGTACTGATAGAAGCGCGAATGTACCACCTGGGAATTAGTGAGTTTATGTGGGTGAGCGGTGGCCGAGAGGCTCAGATTTTTACTCTGGGAGACGTCTCCGTTCAACACCTCCGCTGGACGATGTGGGAGTTCAGAAGAGGACGAGGCTCCGAGGTTCTGGGAGTTTGCGCTGCACATCCCCCCCTGCTGTTCAGAGAGGTCCAGGCTGACCTCGGGATTGCTGGTGCGGTGGCGCTCGCGGGCAATCCAGTCCCTAATGGAGAAGTCTTGAGAGCTGCACTTAGGCTTCAGCTGGTCCACAGCTGACAGCTCCGACCGAGAGCCCGAACCGATGCCGACATGGGACCAGCCTCCCAAAACGGACAGCTCTGCAAAGTCCCTCTGACCGCCCATGGTGTGTCTGCGTCTGATGTTCTTCTTCTTACTGCGGCCCTCTGGGGACCGGCTCCTCTGGCTCCCCACGCCAAACATGTCATCCACAGACGTTCGCAGACGCACCTTCAGTCTGTCGGTGATCTTCAGCTTCCACGCGGGCTCCGCCTTGTCTAATTCGCTACGAGACGAGGAGCTGAGGCTGCCCGTGGAGCGGCCTTTGACTGACCCTAACACACGCGACAGCCTGTTGGAATCTTTATCGCTCCAAGCTCCGTCCAACGAAGACTCGCTGACGGTTTTCTGTTGAGCGGCTTTCTTTCTGGAGAGCGTGTCGCACTCGATGAGTCTGTGGGAGGGGAGGGGTCGAGGAGCTTCCTGCAGTTCTCGCTCGTCAGCTTTTCCGACTGTAAACACCGACAGGTCGCTCTCGCTGTCCGTCTCCATCGGCCTTCCCTCGCTGATGAGCTCGCTTCTCTCGTCATCTGCGTCATCTCCGCCCCTGCTTTCCGCCACGGACTGCACTTCGGGACTGAGGGTGCTGAGCTCAGCTCCGGTCAGGAACGTCATGGAGGAGGTGGTGGAGTAGTCGGAGGTGATGGAGCAGACCTCCGCTCCGAGCCCGCTGGGGCCGGCTTCTGGACCCAGGGCCGCCGTCCTGCCTCGCCTCACTCTGGGTACCGACGCCTGGGAGCTGGTGCTGTTCATCGTACCGAGGTCGGACACCGTGTCGTCGTAGTTGGAGGGCGGATCTGACAGAGAGGACTGGTGAGCCATCGGCATGCGGTAGCTGAGGTTCGGGGAATGGGGGGGTGAGGCGTAGGGGGAGCCGCTCTGAAGGGTGGAGGAAATGTGTTCTGGAGGCAGGGAGGGAGAGGGCTGTGATATCAGGCTGCCAGAGAGAGACTCCTTCCTGTTGGTTGTGTCAAGCTGTTCCTCCGAGCTGCTCCTGTGCTTATCTTTCTCACCGGCTTTATCCGTCTCCCCCTCCTTCTCGGTCCGGCCGTCTGGCGACCACAGAGGCTGCTGCTTGCTCTCCTCCGGGAGCTCCTTCTTGGAGAACACAGCGTCCAGGTCGTCGTCTGAACTGCTGGGATGAGCTTTGTCCTTGGGCTTCTTGCGTTTGCGGCTGGCGAAGAAGGAGGAGCGCAGCATCTCTTTGCTACACTGATCCTTCCCAGACCCCCACAAGCCCTGCTGATACAGAACCAAGATTCATCAAAACAAGAGTTGAGAAGATAAAAAACAGCAAAGAAAACAGAATATGTCAAACAAAATGAAATAAGAGGATATTACCTTTGATTTGGAGGAGTCACTACATGCTGAATCTATATCAAAGAGAAGAGAGTCATTAGTAAAAATCTGCCAGCCCTCTGACTTGCTAAAACAGTGAACAAGATAACGAAAGAGAAGAGGCAGATTAAAAGTTGGCTCAGAGTGAAACTGACAGACACGATGAGTATAATGAGAGCGGCTGAATGAAAGCAGACGACACATTTTCGGCTCAGAGAGAGGAGGACGAGTAACCACACTAAGCAGTATATGGATACGTGGATAAAGCGGCAGAAGAGGCCTGAGATGAAGGGTGAGAAGGAAACAAAGTGAAAACCCAGCAGTAAAACCAAGACACAGAAAGCAGCTCATGCTCATGTATTGATGGAACGACGGCACATCACGGACAAACACGCCAGTCACAGAGCATCACACGTAGCCACCGACCAGCTGAAGGCATTCTTTCCCAACTCAAAAGACATCACAGAGGAGAGGGAGTGATGAGTCTGCGCTGACTTTAAGGGGCCTGAGCTGAACAGATCAGTGAGTGTATGTCGTGGTCGATACAGATGGCGCAGGCAAGCCTTAGTATAACGGAAAAGATTGTCCTTACTCCAAGCTAGATTAACTCCAGTGGGGCCCTTTAACATGTAACCTGTCATTCTCAACAACATAAAAAGCAAATCAAAGAGTTCACAAAACTTTCTTGTCTCACTTTGCAAAAAGGAGAAAAACACGCAAACTGCAACTAACAAGGATAAGCAGACTGATAGCCCCTTTTCACCAAATAGTTAAACAGGAACCACGGAGCCACAAGAACTAAACTCAGGAACTGAAGAATCTAAATTCAGTCACAGAAATCCTCTGGTTAAAGTCTGCTGGAATGGTTCCTGGGCCCCTGAAAGAGTTCCTGTGGTGGAAACGGGCTATTAATGATGTAATTTAGGTTCAAAATGTGTGTGTCAGTGTGTAGAGCAAGGTTGGGGTGGGTAGGGATACAGTGTGAGGGATATGTTAGTGATTGATGTAGGTGTTATACATTACGATGTAACAGTAGGAGATGAGGAAGTATGTATGTCATATTTGTCTGTAGTTGAATGTAGACAACGATTTTGAAATAAGGACATCACAGACAACAAATCGAAACAAAAAGACACAAGAGGAGGCACCTGAAACAAAAAAAACTACCTGCCACTACATCTACATGCTTGGAGTCCCGTCCACTGCTATATATAACCACATGTGTGCGTCTGCATCAACAAGTCACTACTGGTTGTATGTGTGAGTTTGTTTGAGTGTAAACGTTTGTATGCTGGGGAACATCCAGCTCAGTCCCACCACTGCGACCCCCACCCTCAGACATCATGACAGAGTATGCCACATGACCGGGAGAGAACCTGAGGATGACCGTACCATGCTACTTGTCCTTGCGATCAGCTTTAGAGACAACAAGAGACAGCAGAAGGGCTTTCAGAGAAAGTACAGCAGCATCGCTCTGTATCCCCTCAATTTAGGGTATTGGTTTAAATATGAGACGTGCACACCACAGGAAAAATGACAAACATCGACTTCTCTTTCTTTCTTTTTTATCTTTTTTCCTCCTTTCGCCCAAATTTAAAAGAGCTGCGGGTTTCTGCAGACTAGGCAGCTACACTGGGCACAACACTCGTCCTTCTTCCTACAGTCCCAGCTGTCCATCACTGACATAACAGAGTCCATCAGTGACATCATCGAGTGATAGACGCCGCCCACTTGGCCTGTGTCAAGATTGGGTAATGTGTGAGTGCTGGACAGGAATAAGGGAGAAAAACAACACACTACACACAGAAGGGCAGAGGTCAGAGGTCAGAAGGGTTAAAACTTCCATCGTTTCTTTCGTTTGTTAGATTTTCTTTGGGAAAGAACATGCCAGGATTATGTGAGAGACGAGGAGGAGGGGAAGAAAAGAACTGAAAGAAAAGGAGTCGTCGTCTCAACACAGGTAAAGCACAGGGAGAAAAAATGACTTGAGCAAGAGGAAATAAAAAGAGTAAAGCAAAGAAATGAACGGAAATAAAACTTGAGGACAATTTTATCTCTTTGGGCAAAAAAAAACGTCAACAGCGAAACAAAACAGACTTTTATCCAAAAACAAATAAATATAAAATCAACATACTGCAAGGTATTTTTTCAACAATTTTCCAATGGTAAAAGCACAAAGTGTATTCATTGAAAAATTACTGGAAAAAGCTTGTTTTAACAGAAACATAAATTTGGTGGATTTATTTTTGCTCAAAGCATTTAAAATTATGAAAAATAGGCATGATGTTCATCGTCTTAGAATCAAAAATAGACACATTGCTAACATTTAATCTTAAAATAAATAATCTATTGCACAAATATTTTAAACTTCAATCTACTGTAATAACATTAATGGAATATATTATTGCTGCCATGATAATATCTTTGCTGTGGTGATGCTGCAATGCTGCTCCTAAGAGATAACTCTCTTAGACTTACCTGAGACTTCGCCCGGTGAAGCTGAAGTCCGTCCAATGTTGGAGAGCAGGTGGTCGATATTGGGCACAGGCTGAGACTGCACTGTGCTCTCCTGCTCAGCTGTGGTCTGGAGCCAAACATGGAGGCAATGACACAGTTGGAACAAGATTAGAAGAGAAAGCAGAGAGTAGATAAGTGAACACAACACAAAAATGAGAAAAAAAGATAATAACCACGAGAAAAAGCATGAGATGCATTTTACCCAAAGCTGCATTAAAGGGTAACTTTGGTATTTTTTCAACCTGGACCCTATTTTCCCATGTTTTGGTGTCTAAGTGCCTAATGGGGAAAACGATTTTTGAAACTGGTCCAGTATTGGGGGATAACGTTGTAACCAGCAGCAGCGAAACGAGCTGCGAGGGCAAGTGAGCGGCATCATTGTAACATTAAGTCCACTAAAAGTGCTTGTTTTTGACACTGACGGCTCAGATTATGATTATAAGTGTCTGACAACATTATGGAAAGGACCATACAGAGAAATAAAACCATTTTCTTACCTTTCGCTTGATCCAGTCTGTTTATTATTGTGTCCAAGTCTTGCTCAAGGAGAAGCCTTGTTGTGAAATCTTATACTCTGGCTCAAATAAATACAGGCAGCCATCAAATTCAAAGACCTCATCCATATTGTCGAAATCATATAAATATTCAGCCATGACATTGAAAATCTTTTAGATAACACTAAGCTACGCTTTCTATACTCCAACACAACAAACTCTGCCCGACTGGCACTCGCGTTTCCACCGTGGATGCATTCCACTATTCCACCGTTGTCATCTGGCAACACGTCACCTCACCAGATTTCAGAATGAAACTTCTCCTTGAGCGAGACTCTTTCCATAATGTCAGACACTTATGATAACAATATGAGCCTGTCATGGCTGAAACAAGCACTTTTAGTGGACCTAAATGACGATGCCAGCTTGCCCCAATAGCACCATAATGCAGCCTATGAGCAGCTGCTGTCTACAGCGCTTTCCCTCAATACTGGACTCATTTCATCTTGTTGTCCCTGTTGATCAGTTAGACACAGAAACATGGGAAATGAGTGTCCAGGTTGAAAAAGACTAATGTTACCCTTTAACTGATAGACTGAAAAGATAAATTAATTGAATTTACTCTGTTCTGGTCTCCACCAACATAGTCATTAGAGCCATAGCTCATACAAAATAGTGATTGGTGCAGCTTTAAACACCCATATA
>CAKAOH010000079.1:0-67704 GCA_916701665.1 Sebastiscus tertius | reverse complement strand
ATACTCTTTTCTACTGTATCCAATGGGAGTTTTCAGATAAATAGCTCTTTGTTAAATCCTACTGAGTATTGTTCAAATTTGAATAAAATTTGTATATTGCCAACTGTATCCTCTCGTGTTTATCAGCTGAATGAATTCAGCCTTTATGATCAGGGAGTGGTCTTGAAGTGAGTCAATAAGTCTGTGATCAAAGGTCGTAACCAATAATTGACCTGCTTTTTACTCTTATTCTGCAGATCTGTCAGTCGTCTTGAATTTTTAGTTTCCCACATACAGCTGCAGTATTGTGAATATTGTGAACTAAAGCCACAATAATCTTTGTGGAAGATGACCTTGCAATTATCACAGCATAACTAGATCCAAGTAGGAATACTAGTGGTATAGAGGATTTAAAAAAAAAGAAGAGGGTTTAAAAAAAATAAAATGTGACACAGTAGGACAACCAGATCAAAGCCATGAATAAATATTGTTAATTTCAAAATTACGTTTTTGTTTAACAACTGTATAGTTTTGAGAGGTATTGTATTATTATGTACTTATTAGGGCTGTCATTGGTTGTTATTGGGGCTGTTTTAACGGCACAAATTATTTTAACGCATTAACACAACTTGTGATTTTTAGGTTGTAGCGGGCTCTGTATTAAAGTTAGCGTGAAGATACTGGTATCATATAAAACTAGAACACCTAAGGAATCCATTGGTACCAACCATTTAATACTAGCTAATACTAATTTATGCTAAATTTTGGCGAGGAAATGCTGGCATGGCCATTTTCAAAGGGGTCCCTTGACCTCTGACCTCAAGATATGTGAATGAAAATGGGTTCTATGGGTACCCACGAGTCTCCCCTTTAAAGACATGCCCACTTTATGATAATCACATGCAGTTTGGGGAAAGTCATAGTCAAGTCAACACACTGACACACTGACAGCTGTTGTGATTTGAGCATATTTTCTATGCTAAATGCAGTACCTGTGAGGGTTTCTGGACAATATTTGTCATTGTTTTGTGTTATTAACTGAGTACATACATTTGCATAAAGCATATTTGCCCACTCCCAGGTTGATAAGAGTATTAAATACTTGACAAATCTCCCTTTAAGGTACATTTTGAACAGGTAAAAAAATGTGCAATTAATTATATTAACTATGGACAATCATGCGATTAATCACGATTAAGTATTTTAATCAATTGACAGCCCTAGTACTTATGTTTGCAAATTAGTATACTGTAGTGTAATGCAGTGCTGGAAGAAGTATTACAATATTTTACTCAAGCAAAAGTAGAATTACCACAAAGTACAGAGCTATTATCAGCTTAAAAATATCAAAAGTAAAAGAACCCATTATGCAGGCCCCTGTCATATATTATTATGTTATTATTACTGATGGATTAACGTGTAAACAGCATTTTTAATACTGTAAGTACTTCAAAACTGTTGTGTTTTGGGTCCTCTTTAACAAACAAGAGAAAGTAAATGTCAACAAAACATAAAGTGTTTTGAGAAGTACAATAAGTTCCACCACTGGTGTAAAAATGTAAATTATTGTTATTATTAACATTATTAGATTTGAATAAGAGATCACGTGTATCACTGATTCATACATGATGTCCTCAGGGTAGCCATATCACCTTAAACACCCACCCACCCTGTCGTCACGTGCCAGCAACGTTAAACCAGAATGTCCCGGAAGAGGCTCCGCTCTCACGCAGTGTGAGTGAGCGCGAGGCGCAGGTGAGCACAGAGGCGCGCGCTCTGTATCTGTAAACAAAAGACAAAAGCTAACATGGAAACGACAGGCAGGATACAGGTTGACGGATGCCCGGTTACAGTACGACTTCACAGCTGGTAATGTAACTTCACGACGCGTTTAATACCTCGACACTGCTCATATTTGACTTGTGAGGAAATATTGTGTGTGTGTCTCTTGTTTTACCTGTGAGTGGAGACTTTTTCTTTTGTTATATTTTAAGGTTAGCTATCTAAGTTTAAAAGTTTGCTGGTGGGGGTTGTAGTTGAATGATGTGCTGGTGCTTTCTGGTTCACTTCCACTGTCAAACACATGAATGAATGAATGAATTGGTTATATAACTCCATGTAAAGCATATTTTCTGTCCACACACATATGTCAGCTCTCATTAGTCATTCTTCTGGATTTGGCTGCCAGCACTGTAACATGTTGTGACTGCAACCTGCTCACATTCAGAGCCCCACCTTCCTGTTCATTACCCGCTTCCTATCATTGTGAGGTCTTAACATTTAAAAGGGTGTTTTAAATGTCTCACAACAAACCGTGGATGGGTGTCTGTTGGAGCCAGATTAATGCAGGAAATTACATGTTTTTTTTATTTTCTTTCATCTCCTCTCTTTATCCCTCTCATTCTACTGTCTGTTTATTTTCCTCTCTTGTGTCCTCTCTCCTCCAAAACCTGCCAGGCTGGAGATCAGTGTTTGATCCAACATCCTGATAACACACCCAGCGTTGCCAGACACACTGAGCAGAGCTTACACATGTAATAAGGTGGGTCAATCCAATCCAATCCAGTGCAGTGGCTATGGGGAAAATTAGGTCAATTCACCTTTTAAATCTCCTGCTTGCTTCTGTCTCATCTTGTCCACAGCATTCCTGCTAAAACTCGTCTCTTCCCTAGAATTGCTTAACACAAGTCAGATGATGATGACTGTGTGTGTGTGTGTGTGTGTGTCTGTGTCTGTGTGTGTGTGTGTGTTTGTGTGTGTCTCTGTGTGTCTCTCGTGTGTGTGTGTGTGTGTGTGTGTGTGTGTGTGTGTGTGTGTTTGTTTGTGTGTGTGTTTGTGTTTGTTTGTGTGTGTGTAGGTGTGTGTTTCAACCTTTGCCTCGGATGACACTTCATTCAGCATGACCATTGCGAACTATATTTATCAGTGTCACAAAAGGTGACTTTAACCGCAGGGGAACTAGTTTCTGCTTTTATGTGTGTGCTATATTTTGTGTTAAAAGTGTACAGTATCATCAGAACGGAGTATAAATACAGCAGCCTCCTTGAGAATTAGATAAAAGACAATCTTTTCCGGGTTATTTTTAGTTTTGACAGGTTGTCTTGTCTTCACAGGCCGTTTCATTCTTGCTAAATGTTTTTTGCTCTAGCAGAACACTGGCACTATTTGCAGCCCGTTAGGAGGCTTTCAGCTCGATGCAATCTTGGTTAATAATTTTGGACCAAAGGTAACTCTACGCTGTACATGCTACAAAGCTTATTCACTTGCTTTTGTAGTGACCATGTTGCAATCAAAGGGTAGGGAAATAGAAGATGGGACATTTGATGATTTTTTAAATCAAAAGTCTAACGTTTAAAATGCCTCTGGATGTTAAACGTTAAATGTTAAACGGGCTAGATGTAAGAATCAGAAATTGCGGCCGCTAAGTCAACGACAGTCAGTGTCCTGTTGCTCGAGCTTGTGCTTGAACTACATAGATGCCAGCTTGCATCGGTCAAAACAATGAGGCGACACACACGATACTGATTGTGATTGACAGGCATCATGTTGATTAACATTAGCAACATTAGCCAGCGAAAACCACAATATCACTATATTAGGGCTGTCAAAGTTAATGCGATAACAGCGCACAATTAACGCAACTTGCGATTTTTAGGTTGTCTACAGGGTGATGGAGGAAACCCAGAATGTCTGGTCTAATTTTTTAGGTTAGGTTACAACCTGTTTATACGTGTAAAAACTTGCATACAGTCCCTTTTAATGAGAAATACTGATTGCATTAAAGCTTGATTATGTTCCCCTGAGCTATAATTTCATGTTGACGCCTCTGTGTTAGTTCAGTATCATTTGGGTCTCCTTGGAGGCTACAGTATTGTTTGTCTTGTAACTTGTTTCAGTAATTGACACCATATGCAAAAGCATGAAAGGCAGTCATGCAACAAGCAGGAAGAGTTTTAGCTTCTAGTCATGAGACGTTCATCATGAGACGTTCTTTTTCAGTGAATACTGTATCTACAGACAACCAGTAGTTAAAACAATGTGAGAGAGGAATGTTTGTCTTAATAACAGCTTAAATGCAGTTTCCATCATGTTCATACACAAGCACAGTCATGCAGTCATCGCCTGTAGCTGTAATTATAGACTGTGTGTCTCAGGTGGAGAGCCGGGGCTGCAGATAAAGCAGCAGAGGGGAGTTGCTGTGAGGTTAATGTTATCATCAGGAAGTGATGATGCATGAGTGTTAGTTACAGGAAACGTCAGCCGCAGAAAATACTGTACTGTGTGCATGTTTCTGCATTTGATGTTGCTGCTAGAAAAGCATTAAGACGTGGTAGAGGTGTACTGTAGGAACATCACTTTAAACAGTGCTTTCATTGTTTCAGTTTGATATTTATTTAAAAGATTATCATACTGCCTGTGGTGCAGTGGTGGATTTGAAAATAACCCACCTTAAGTAAATGTTGACAAATTGATTGTGAGCTTGTATTGTACACCAAATGTGGACACATTGATGAGAAATGTCTTATATAATTACATGAGAATAATCATGCTATATTCGTTTCTAAAGTTTTAGACATTGTCTAGAAAACTGTTCTATCGATGTTACCAGTTTATAAAATTCTGTCGCTACACCTTGATAATTCCAGGCAAATTGTAATTAAAAACTAACTAAATTACTTTTTATTCTACACTGGTGTTTACAGCTGCAACAATTTGTCAATAGACAGGAATTTAATCTGCAGCTATTCTAGTAATCAATTCATTGTTTGTTCCGGGTTCCTCAAATGTGTGATGTCTTACCTAGGAATGCACCGACACGGACACTGGATTGGATATCGGGTTACTGACTCGAATAGCTGGATTGGATGTCAGTGACAATGGGGCCGATTTAATGAATTCAATTCTATGTTTATATACTATATACATTATATACTGGAATTTAAATTTCCTGTACCTTACACATAAAAGAATGATCCCAGTCACGTCCACACAGAGAGGCAAACAACTTATTAATTAAACACTGGTATCGGATCAACAAATAAATACATAGATATACATTTACTGAATTGATATATATACTATTAAAATAATATATTGTACACCAGCAACTTGGTAAAAAATCTTCAAAATTAACAGTATTGACAAACCTTTTTAATGCAGCAACAACATGCTCAAAACAAAAAATAATTAAAATGCCAGTACATAATGTATATGGTATATAATCATAGAATTGAATTGAATAGATTGGCCCCATTGTCACCGATACCCGATCCTGCTTTTTGAGTCGGTATCGGCCTGAAATCCGATCCGGCATCGGTGCATCCCTACTTTACTCCTCTATGACAGAAAACTGAATATCTATGAGTTGTGGCCAAAACAAGACATTTTGAGGATGTCATCTTGGGCTTTGGGAAACACTAATTGACATTTTTTACCGTTTTCTGACATTTTATAGACCAAACAACTAATCAATTAATCAAGAAAATAATCAACAGATTAATCAACAATGAAAATAATAGTTAGTTGCAGCCCTAGGGAACATCTTGTTTGGTTAAGGTGATACACAACAGTTATTCCAGCCCAGACATATGGAAAAAGTTACATTCTCACAATGTGTTTTAGCCATATGTTTCCCTTAAATTGTGTACTCCTGCGTACTGACACTAATGACAGGCACACCTCCTGAGGCGGTGTGTGAGAATGACGCATCAGCTGTGGGCAGGCTGTTCGACTGCAGAGCAGTCGTAAAGAAGAAAAGCTAGCGTGAGCCGCAGAAACCACATTGAGGAAGTTACTGTTGAGTCTGTGGACAAGGTGACGAGGAAGTCCTACATATTTAAACCTCTTGGCTATAATTAGGAGAACAAGAGGAGACTTCTCATAGCACAGGAGGAGGAAGACTGGACCACCTAATGTTAACAACAAGGGCAATAAGGACGTTGAAACCCTTTGATCATTTCCAGTAATCCCATCCCCACAGCCCCAGGTAGGAAGTTCTAAAACCATGATATAACCTCCTCTTTCACAGTTAACCAACAAACCCAGAGACCAAAGGACCGGGTCAGCCATCATCCTCCACTATGGCGAGCCAGGACCCTGTCAACCCTTCACATGCGACATTTGACCTCTTCATCCAAGCCCAGACTTGCAAGGAGGTGAAGCACCAGTTTGCTGTGCTCTGCAAGCAGCTGGACATCAATCCTAAGGATTTCAGGAATATCGTTAAGTTAAAGGAAAGACTGAACTACTGGAAGGCCAAAGCCCTGTGGACCAAGCTGGACAAAAGGGCCTCTCACCCGGATTACAAGCAAGGAAAAGCCTGCGTCAAAAACAAGGTAGTGGCAACCAGCGACTCTATTTGTCTTTCTGTATTTTAAAAGGATGTGGATGTAGAATAATATTCTATATTGATGATTCTTTTTATTTCCATTCTGAGTAGATATACACTACACAGTTTCCTTTTTTTTTTTTTTTTTTTTACTTTCAATTGTATAAATTAATTATTAATTTCTTCAAAATGTTAATGTACTACATAAACACTAAACGGATACAGTGGTGACCCATGGACCCGTGAACCATGATCAAACTGCTGTTTTTGAGGCTTTTTTAGGGAAGCCACTGAATACCCCTAATATTAGATAATTATCTGTTTTAATATTTAATATTATTTCTATTATATAAATATTGGTTCAAAATGTCAGCCCCTCACAACTATAAATTAAGGCTGTCAAAGTTAATGTTCTCAAACTTGCGATAAATTTTGGCAAGGAAGTCTCCCCTTTACAGACATGCCCACTTTATGATAATCGCATGCAGTTTGGGGCAAGTCATAGTTTATTGCTTTATTGATTTCCAATAATAAATATCTACATATATCTGTAATAAGCAAGCATATTTGTCCACTCCCATGTTGATAAGAGTATTAAATACTTGATAGATCTCCCTTTTAAGGTACATTTTACAACAGGTCTTTAATGAAACCTGATCCATCACATGGTTTAATGTTTAACTTTGCACTGATTTCCCTGCAGGACTTTCACTTGACTTTCTCATTCTTTATCTCTCTCTCTCTCTTTCTCTCAGTGTCTCGTTTTGGGTGCTGGACCATGTGGGCTGAGAACGGCCATCGAGCTGTCCCTGCTGGGGGCTCAGGTGGTGGTGTTGGAGAAGAGAGAGTCATTCTCCAGGAACAATGTTCTCCACCTGTGGCCCTTCACCATTTATGACCTCCGAGGGCTCGGAGCCAAGAAGTTGTACGGCAAATTCTGCACTGGGTCTCTGGATCACGTCAGTGAGTAACTAATGACATAATGGGCTCTCCTTTACTGTGAATCAGGTCTGGTGTTGTTTTGCAATGCTCCATTAGTGCTGATTAGTTAATTCAGTGATCAACAGAAAAAAATATATAATTAACTTATAGCTTTATTAGAGTATGTGCTTATATGGCATGTAAATAATTTGAGAGTATGAAGTGGATTGAATAACCTTATTTACATTAACAGGGCCATTAAAGGGCTTTATGTGATTTGCTCCATCTCAAGTTGAATCCATAGGATTTATTAATTGTATTAATTGCCATACACTTGAAGTGGAACTTTAGATTATAACTTCAGATTTTACACATCAACGAGCCTTCGTCTTGGAGTACTGCTGCATATGTGAAAACAAGACTCAGTCAAAACCGAGTATATGTCTAGACCGTGTACGGTCAGTCTCCTAGCCGTTCAAGCGGCAACGTATCCGATCGTGGAATGCACGTGATTGGTCCCTGGTTTTCTGCTTGCCGTTTCAAACAGGAAACAACATGGCGGCCTGCTCGTAAACTTTCTGTTATTCTGTCTAAACAATCCACCAAAACTACTTCTGAAAACATTTTAAATAGGCTATGTCACTGCTGAAACTCGTTTCATTTTAGAACTAGATAGCCTAGTTTGACAGCAAGCTTCGTGAGCCGGATGTGTCGAGCTGGACGGGCTCATTTGCATAAAGGACTGTTTCCAACTTTACACTTTGAAAGAGAAACGGCCAGTCAAACAATTAATAGATTAATCTATTCATTATTTACTTAATCAATCAGTAATGATAATAATTCTTAGTTGCAGGCAGCCCTGGCTCCCATTAACTTTTTGTTTGACTGACTGTCTGTGTATTCAGTATCTTAAATGTCTCACACACACATTTCCAATTAAACATAAATGTGTGTTTTCAGGCATCCGTCAGCTGCAGTTGATTCTATTGAAAGTGTCACTGCTCCTCGGGGTGGAGGTGCACACCGGAGTGGAGTTTCAGGGCTTGATTGAGCCCTCAGGAGAAAACGGTACCAACCAGCAATCACTCTCCCTGCTAGTTTTGCTCAGTACACCATCATCAACTGTTGTTTTTTTTTAATGAATCAGCAGTATGCAAAGCAGTAAAGTTTGACGTGTTTCTGACAGGTTGGATGGCCAAGCTGCAGCCTGCATCACATCCTGCTGCAGCCTTCCAGTTTGACGTCTTCATCTCTGCTGGGGGAGGCAGGTTTGTCCCTGATGGTGAGACAAACACACGTCATTTCTGTTCCCACTGTGGCAATTGGGGGCACAAACAGGCGTAGTTAGAAATGTTGCAAGGCCTGGCGGTTACACACAGTCACAAACTTCCTCCGGCAGCCGTATTCAATGAGTGAGCGTTCATCAGCCCAGTTTCCTCTTTTATCTTCTTTCCCAAACGATTAGGTTTTAAGCACAAGGAGCTGAGAGGCAAGCTGGCTATCGGCATCACGACCAACTTCATCAACAGACACACGGCTGCGGAGGCCCAGGTGGCGGAGATCAGCGGTGTGGCCCGCATCTACAACCAGAAGTTCTTCCAAGAGCTGCTCACTGAGACGGGTAGGAGTCCATATGACATGTTCAGCTGGGTGGAACACAGAGGACAACTTGATTTGAAGCAACCGTGTGCTCCATTTCAATAAAGTGTTTAAAAATTCAAGCAAGAAAAGAGGAAATCAATTGCTTCAGATGAACTTTTATACCACGGCTTGCACTATGTGAGAACAAGAGATGTGAAGTAGAGTCACTGAACCATAACATTTCTAATAAAGAATATCAGCGCTCTTATTTTCATCATATTGTTCTCCTGTTGTGCCTCACTGAACGCAACCCTCAAGGCATGAAATGAATGTTCACTCTGTCAGGTCAGGTTCAGTGTGAAGTGTGAAAAGGTTAGCAAGGCTGTTAATCTGTGTTCCAATCTTCAGTTAATTTCCTGTGACAGCGTTAACCCAGATGAAATCTACCCTTCCTTTCTGACTCACTCTGCACCTTGAGTTTTGAACAAGGAATTATGTGTGTCGCCTTTTCTAACCCTGATCGCACCCAGTTCTATGACTTTTTAATTCACTCTGGCCTCCGTGTGTCTCCATCTGCTTCCCCACCCTCCAGTAAAACCATTAGAAAAACATAAGCAAAAGCTAATGATATAGAAAAATGGCACTCTCAAATAACAAATGTTCTTGAAGTCAGCCACTCTCCTACACTGTTTTTTTTCTCTCCCTATATGCCCACCATGCTCCCTCTCCATTTTCCATTCCAGGTATTGATTTGGAGAATATTGTCTACTACAAAGACGACACCCACTACTTTGTAATGACTGCCAAGAAGAAGAGCTTGCTGAAGAAGGGGGTCATTAAACAGGTGAGAACAACACATCCATTACTAAGAAAAAGTGTGATTCTTATTGGCAACGGCTGCATCTCTGGCCGGTAAAGAAAAAGAAACAAACCAGATGGATGAAGCAGCCGTGCAGGTGCTCCAGTGTGAAGAGATGAACTGTCAATCTTTCTCTGCAGCCTGGCCTATTAGCTAAAGCAAGTATAAGACATGTCACTCAGAATGAGAAAAAGGTGCCATGACTCATCACCTCTCACTTTGTCTCTACAGGACTACAGCAATGCAGAGGAGCTACTGGCTCCTGACAACGTGGATCAGGAGGCTCTGCGCAACTACGCCCATGATGCTGCCCACTTCTCCACAGGTGGCAAACTGCCTGACCTTGAGTTTGCTAAGAACCACGCCGGACAGCCAGACGTGGCCATGTTCGACTTCACCTGCATGCACCGTGCTGAGAACGCCTCTCTGGTCAGGGAGAGGAGGGGCAAGAAACTGTTGATGGGTCTTGTTGGAGATTGCCTGGTGGAGGTAGGGGGGCAACATTTCTAGTGATCGAGTACAAGTTTCCGCTTGTTCACATTTATAGCCACACTAGCGGCACAGGGATGTCGGTTGATCAGTCCACCACTTTGTGATAACATTTTATTGGTTTTAAAGATATGCATTGGAAATTATTATTACATTATATTACATAATCAAAACATGATTTGAAAAAAAGGAAATAATATAATGAAATAATAAAATAATAAAATAATAATAATAAAATGATTACTTATAATGATAATAATAAATTCCCCCCATAAATGATGGCGACTCCCACCGACTTTTCTAGCAGCACCATGAGGCTCACATTTGTGGTTTTGAGTGAAAAGATTACCATGAAATTTGGTACAGACTAGGGCTGTCAAAGTTAACACTATAATAATGCATTAAAGCAAATTTGCTTTAACGCCACTAAATTCTTTAATGCATTAATGCGATTTTTAGGTTGTAGCTGGCTTTTAAAGCTTTTGAAGCTAGAGTGAAGATACTGGCATCATATGAAACTAGAAAAACCTAAGGAATCCATTGATTCCAACCATGTCATACTAGCCTGTCAAGAAGGAGGCTGAATAACGCTCCAAACTTGCGCTAAAGTTTGGCGAGGAAAAACTGGCATGGCTACAGTATTTTCAAAGCGGTCCCTTGACCTTTGACCTCAAGATATGTGAATGAAAATGGGTTCTATGAGTACCTACAAGTCTCCCCTTTACAGACATGCCCACTTCATGATAATTACATGCAGTTTTGGGCAAGTCATAGTCAAGTCAGCACACTGACACACTGACAGCTGTTGTTGCCTGTTGGGCTGCAGTTTGCCATGTTATGATTTAAGCATATTTTTTATGTTAAATGCAGTACCTGTGAGGGTTTCTGGACAATATTTGTCATTGTTTTGTGTTAATTGATTTCCAATAATAAATATATACATACATTTGTATAAAACAAACACATTTGCCCTCTCCCATGTTGATAACAGTATTAAATACTTGACAAATCTCCCTTTTAAGGTAAATTTTGATCGAAAAAAAATTTGATTAATCCAGATTAACTATTTTAATCCATTGACAGCCCTAGTACAGACTTTCATGTCCCCCTCAAGATATATTGTAATAACTTTGGTGATTCACGTTATTGACTAGCGCTATTCATCAAGTCAAGATTTTCATTTGTTCAATACTTGGTTTATGACCAAATACCTGCAAAAGTAATGACATTCCCATCAGCCTCAGCTGCACGTTTAGTGCTAATTAGCAAATGTTAGCATGCTAAACTAAGATGGTGAACATGGTAAACATTGTATTTGTTGAACATCAGCATGTTAGCATTGTCATTATGAACATGTTTGCTTTCTGAACATTTAGCTTAAGGCACCACTGTGCCTGCAGCCTAACACAGCCACTAGTGTAGGCGTGGACTCTTAGTGTTGTTTACATAAAGAGGATGACTGTTAAGTTCCTCTGTAGAGTCTGCATGAAAACAGGGCAGCTGTTTGTTTTTCTGTCCTATAAGTTTTAATAAGTGCCGTCAATTGTCATTTTATGTGAATGCTGAAATTAGTTCTTATGCTCTGTTCTCTGCAGCCTTTCTGGCCTCTGGGCACAGGCATTGCCCGTGGGTTTCTAGCCTCTTTTGACACCGCATGGATGGTGAGGAGCTGGGGCATGGGGGTCCCACATCTTAAGGTCCTGGCTGAGCGGTGAGTCGACTTCATAAAACCACTAAGCAGCACACAATACAATCGCATGTCATCTTCACATCATTAGCAATGATGCAGCTGCTTCCTGTTACTTCACTACTTCTCATGTTTGCTCAGTGAAGTGTTACTTTCTGTCTCTCAGACACACAGTGAAAACCATATGTTCTACTATTAGCACGATATTTGGTTTTAGGGAAACTAAAATAAGGATTTAAATGTTTAGAAAATGAACGAATGTGCCGAAAGTGTTGAAAATAAAGTATAAAAATATAGTGCCAACGTTCATTAGTACGCCTGTGGATCTCCTAATCAGCAACACTTCCCATCCTGAGATAATAAGTGTGATGGATAGCTGTTTTGATTGCAACTTATTCCAGCATGATTCCTTTATGTGACAAGAATAAAACTGCAAAATCTTATTGTGGTAAACCTGATGAGATTGCAGGATAAAGTGTTGAACCTCCCTGGTGTCAACCACATAAACGGTCATTTTTTCATTTGGTTCAAAATAAAAGACTGCATGCAGATTCATTTAATACTAGATAATTCCTAACATTTTTTACATATTAAAGTTATTTTGAAGAGTTCTATATCTGTTCATCTAGCGTGAAGTCAAAAATGTGTACAGTTGCGTCATCTCTAAACACACCCCGTTACATTACCACACTCTTCTGTTCGTCTTAGTTCCCTTTTCCCGTTTGCCTCTCTGTGTTTCCATCTATTGGTTGATGGGGGGGGGTTGGGGCTGCGCTTGGCTCTAAATGACTATGTTTATCTTTTCTTCCCAAATGTACAGAGAAAGCGTCTACCAGGTCCTGTCCCAGACCACACCAGAAAACACCAGCAAAAACTACGCTGGCTACAGCATTGACCCCAAAACGCGGTACACGAGATGCAACCTCTCCTCCATCCAGAGCAGCCAGGTCAGCACTGTTATCCTTTATTTACCCAACAGACATTTAAATCAGTCTCTTTAATCATCATGGAGGTTATGGAGGTCAAGGCTTGCAGATTACAGTTAGTACACTCCGGGGGCAAATTCACAAAAGGATTGCTCTGCTTCTGCGGCTGCTAAACCTGCGAAATAAGACAAAAACAAATAAACAAATTAATTTCTTCCCCCTCCCAACTCCTTTTTCTCTCTTAATTGCCTTCGGGAGGTTTGGATGGAAGTGGCACTCTTGCAGGCCCCTCCTGACAGACCTCTGGCTCAGGCTAGCTCTCACCCCTCACAACCGATGCATTGGCCTCAAGCGCATGTACAGTATACTGCCACATAGATATTTGCAATCAGATTCAAAAGAAAGGCAAATTGCTGCTATAAATTGGTGCTATCAGCGATCGCAATCCATTCTTTGTGAATTTGCCCCACAGGCTTATAAATGTAAAGCAATGTTAACAAAATAAACTTTACATTCTGTTCTAATACAATAAGTATTGGTGTGAGTAACCGCTTCATAGCTCTGTTCTTCATTATAACGTGTTTTATATATTTGTTGTCATTAAAGAGGACCTATTGTGCTTTTGTTTCCTTTAGTGCATACATAGTTTTTTGTGCATGTAAAAGCTCTGCAAAGTTACAAAGCCCAGAGTCCACACCAAAGGGAGTTACTCTCCCCCACAGAAACATTGCTCCTGAAACTGCCTGAAAAGCCTTGTTTGAAGTCCCACCTTTTCTTCTATAGCAGGGTGATGTCACCAAATAACACAAAACGCATAATACCTGCCTAGCAGCTAGTTTGGCACGCCCTCAAACAAAGCTAGTTAGAGCGTAGTTGAAGTGGAGTCCTAAAGACTTTGGTTCAGTTGATCAATCACAACAGTGGGCCAGCTGGCCAATCACAGCAGACTGGGCTTTTCGGGAGGGGGGCGGGGCAGGAGCTCAAACGGAACGTTTCGGACAGAGGGTGAAAAGAGGTGCTGCGGCACAGCCGGTATGAGAAAAAGAAAGCATTTTTGAACATTAAAGGGACTCAATGTAAGAATCAGAAATTGCTTGTTAACAGCGACACCTGTGGCCATTAAGTCAATAGAGTCCTGTTGCTCGCACTACATAGACACGAACGAGCATCGGTCAAAACAGTGAGGCAATTGACAGCTAAAACCACAATATCACTCTACTGTATATTTCACATGCATGGCAGTAATGTTAGCTGACCAAACGAAGGTCTCTCCATGAATTGAAGGCCCGGCCGCTGTTCATACTAGTGTTAACTTTTCTTGCATCGGCCTCCCGATCGTGGTCAGAAGGCACAGGGGAGACACTGGAGTTTTGGTCTGTGACGATAACGTTACTCCCGCTCCGGAGCCCCGTCACTTCACTCAGTAGCAGGAAACAAGACATGGGAAACCTCTTTTGGTTTTGAGGAGCTGCAGCATTTATTTCTGCGCAAACTTACACTATACATTCACTTGATATTCTCAGAGCTAAACACACACACTCCCATACCACTAGTTTTCCTCCGACGTCAGTCACATTCCTGTTTTGCAAGACGGGCTTCACTAGATATAACTTTGCGTTTTTTTCCTCGTGCTTCCGTGTAGTTTGTGGTGGAGGCGCGGGTGGAGGCTGGTCATTTGTTTGCATTAGCATTTTTTCAGCTGGGCTGAAGAGAGAAAGCACACGCGAACGTGCATGATGTCACATCCACAGGGACACTGACTCGGGCTCCTTCCAGTCATTTTAATTAAAAACAGTCTAGGTCCTCTTTAAAGTAATTTCTGGGGCTAGACAGATGTTTTGATTTCTACACAAATTCTGATTATTATTTATTGCATAAATTATCGATTGCATGAATTAATATAATTTATATGCTTTACAAATCCTGCTGTGTTCCTGTTTGATGAACTGGTTAAGGCTTAATTTAGTCTGTGATCTCTGAATGTATTGACTAATCTACCTGTCTCTTTATTTAGGTGCAGCACCTTCATGATGTTGAGAAATCCAATGTCGCGAGCAAGAAACAGAAGAACAGGTTTTCTTACATGCATCAAGGTCAGCTGCTCTTCAGTGTGCCGGCTCTCAAGGCCTGTATGGTGGTTATATCCAGCTGTGTTGAATAAAGGAGGAAGCACTTTGTGGTCAACATTGATACATCATAAAAAAACAAAAAATACAATTCACTCACCATATTGACACATCACAGAGGGGCGTTTTTATGTGTGTATGAGTGTGAAACCACACCACTGTTGTTGGAGAGCATTGTCCTTGTTTGTCTCCTCAGACTCAGTCAGCGGTTTTGAAGAGTTGTTGAAGTGGTGTCAGAGACACACCTCAGGTTATAAGAATGTGAATGTAAACGGTTTTACCCAATCCTGGAGTTCGGGGCTGGCTCTGTGTGCGCTGATCCACCACTTCAGACCTCAGCTCATGTGAGTCACTCCCCCGGCATTAGCTTGGTTTTCATCTGATTTGCAGGATGCTCTATATTTATGTATTGTTTTAATTTGTGTTAGTTTGACACAGTTCTTTGAAAGAAATTTGCATCAGGTATTTACATTTAAGGGGAGACACCCCAGGAGAATAGGGCAAAAAATATTTTTTTACATTAAGGGAATTATTTTTGGTATTACAAGTTTTGTGAATATGTATGTTTATCTTATTAAATATGTGCTAATTTGCATATATTTCCAGAACAGAAATCTGAACATTGGATAAAGCCAGGTTCAAAATTCTTGTCATTTTTTTTTACATATTAGTCAAAAGTTTTTTTTTTTGTTTTTTTTTTATCACTCCGTAAATCAGAAAATACTGTCAACAACAGCCAGAATTAAATCGATTTTCGCCATGTTTTTAGGAATACAATGTTCAATAAATCAGGCTATGGATGATATATGAACAAACCCCTCTGTAAAACCCCTCAGAATATAGTTAGGAATGAAACTGGACAGTTTGGTGTAAGGTAGTGCCACTGAAGTGGAGAAAAACTCATTTTGATAAAACAGTATTTTACATTTTGCAAGACACTTTAGGTGAATAGGGAAAACATGTTTAACTAATAGATATATCACACTTCCCCAGTTGATTACTTACATTAGGACAACTATTTGTTTGCATTACAAGTTTTCTGAAATGTTATGTTTTAAAATGAGACATTATGTAATACTGACTGACTTTGGTGAATTTAGGCGAAATCTACAGACGCAAATAGACGAAGTAGTAAAATAAACACCTAAATGTGTATTTTGGAAGTTTTCATTCCACTAGTCTGAAAGAAGACATGTTATGGAAGCAAAATAACCCCAAATCTAAAAGAAAATGTTTTTGCCTGTGGTGTCTCCCTTAAATACATTTCATGTGATGGTCATCTTTGCTGCTCTATAATTAATACTGTAGAGTAACCCCAGCTTTTCTGATTCCTCCACAGTGACATGTCCTCCCTGGATGAGTCCAATGCTGTTCACAACATCCAACTGGCCTTCAGCATCTTGGAGAAGGAGCTGGGCATCCCACCTGTCATGTCTGCCAGCGACTTAGCCAACAGCGGTCAGATAGACAAGTTATCCATGGTCCTCTACCTCACCCAGGTCCAAAGTGCTTTTACTGTGCCAGCAAAAGGTAAAAGTTTGGGTACGTATTGTTTGCAAGGGTAAAAAGAATGCCATTGCATAATTGGAAAGCCAAAAAAACACTTTGCAATTTACCTCATTTCATTATTAATGTCGTTTTTAATGCTATTTATGCTCTGATATATTTCTGAAGATAGCTATTGGCGACAGCAGCATCAATCTTACGTAACTTGGTTGCTTAGACACTGCACAGCATTAGCATCACCTTAAAAGGGTCAGGTGCCTTCCCACTGAAATCTGTTTGGTGTTGAGGGGCCATCAAATTGCTGCTGTCTCTTTAAGAGCCTGTTACCCAGAATTCATTTGGCTTAAGTGGCTAGTGCTGTGCTCTGAGCCAGCCTCTACTGGTTGTGCTGCTCTCCTGCACTAAGCCAGCCGAGCAGCGGCAGCAGCAGCAGCAGACAGAGGAAACAGTCACCGTGTGGACCTGGCTTATCAGGGTCTGAAGGGACTAGCATCTCTTGAAGGGGATCTACTATTTCTGCACTGAAGGAGGATTTTTCTCCCAGCTGTTTTGCAGCAGAGGTATTTTTTACAGTCTTTGTAGCATGAGGAGTTTTGTGCAGCGTAAATGTGAGCCCCAGCATTTGGAGGCACTGATTGAGCTGAAGTGGGTGTGATAAACGCTCCCTATGTCTGTGATGCTGTGCTGCTCTGCTTGGGATCCGCCGACTGATGTGCAGGCAGGAGGGAGCTGTCACTCTTCGGTAACCTTATCTGAATAATGAAAGGGTGGGAGTGGTAGTCAGAGCAGGAGCTGAGGAGTTTTTATATGGATTGACAAGTTAAATTCAGCTGCTGTGGTGCCACAGAAAATACATGCAAGAGGGATTATTTATATTTATGACAGAGTATCCAACATAGAAGGGTGAAGATATTAAAAAGGGCACAATCAGAATATTTTAAGATGCTGTATACAACCCTGCAAGTAGGCCAACAGTAACGTTCAGGTGTCTTTAGATCAGCAGCCTAGTGTTACAGTAAGATAAACTGAATTTGTCCCTCTCTGACATTTTCCTTTCTTTCCATTTTCTGCTGGCTGCAGACCCTGCAGCCTTCCTGCCGTCGTCCAAGCCTCTGACTCTCTCCCAGACACAGTCAGCTGTCTTTTTCCTGACCAAGCTGAAGCACAACTCGCTGCAAAGACGCAAGGTACGCCCACCGTGGCTGCGAGTTCACTATTTACACAGCACAGAGAAATGTTTGATAAAGATATTTTCAAACACGCTGGCTTGTTGGCTGGAGTTCACGTCTGGGCCTTCAGTCTGTGTTCTTGTGCCGTCTGTGACTCACGCCTGTTGTATCTATTCATTTTTTGTTATTTAGGGACAAATTGTTGGATGTTATTTCAAGGGAAGTGGTTTCCAGGTAGTCATTTGTTTGAATGTTCTCCACATAATCAGGTCATATGATTTCTCATCTTCTCTGCAGGAAAAGCTGGCTACTGAGAAAAGAAAAAGAGAGCCAAGAATGGGAGATGAGGACAGTGTGAGTTGTGTTGGAAGCTCTCTGTACTGTTACTTCTTTTTTTGCCAATATCGCTTCACTGAATTGAACTCTGCCTTTTTCCTTCAGACGGTGGTGTCCCCCGTGTCCCCCTTGTCCCCTGTGTCCCCTTTGTCCCCCATGTCCCCCGAGCTCAGTCCTACTCCTGAACCTGAGCCTGAACCTACCGGTGCAGGTGTGTCAATGACCAACAGCGAGGAGTGTTACTTCTGTGGTAAGAGGGTCTACGTGCTGGAGCGCATCAGCGCTGAGGGCAAGTTCTTCCATCGGAGCTGCTTCACCTGCCATCGGTGCAGCATCACACTCAGACTGGGAGGATACACATTTGACCAGACTACAGGTGAGTACTTGCTGTCCTCCTTTTGTCAAAAGAATAAAAGGAAGACTTGCATATGTTTACAGTAACTAATGGGACTCAAACACCCACTCAGAGTATCTGTCCATGTCTGATGTAATATCTGGTCTTTTGTTATACCTTTTGAGCAGCCTCTTGTTTGCTTAATGCAGCAGTGGGTAGGATGTGAACAAATGATTAAAAGAAGTTATTTTTATAAAACGGACACTATATCGTGACAGTAGTTCATGAGACAGGCAATCTGAAAAAGATCACGTGGCTCTGTGTCCTCCGGTGCTCCTAATGGCATCTGCAAGATTTCACAGACCGGAGGAAAACAACCAATCAGAGCCAATGTCAATCACTCACTAACTCTGATAAACGGTCAAACTAGGCAGCGCTGATCAAATATGAATCAGTATTCTGTTACTGTAATGCCTTTTTTAGCTGTTAAATGAGAACGTTTGTAACCCAGCAGCCATGTTGAGATCAGTTGAGAAAATACCAAGCACCGCCCACCAGCCGGAGCACACTTTCTCATTTTACAACAGTACACTACAAGATGTTTCTGAAAACATTTTATGGGAGAAATAGGCTTTACAATAACAGAATATTAATACATATTTGATCAGCACTGCCTAGTTTGATCAGAGTTCACGGGTGATTGATTGACAGCTGCCTCCGTTGAATGAACAGCCAATAGGAATGCTCTCTCTCTCTGAAATGACCTGTGATTGGCCAAAGTAGTTTTTTAAAGTCTGTAAACAGAGCCATGAGGAGGTGCAGAAGTCTAGTTTTCTCTCAGAACACTTGAATTACAATATGCTGAAAGGTTATTATGGAATTTTTGCCCAATGATGCCAAAAACACTCTGCCTACCCTCGCTTTAATCCTCGATTTTAAGCACTTAATGCTCTATTGCTGAGTATAAAGTACTTGTTTTTCTGATTTCAACAGGCTATGTTAACAGCTAAGTGTAGCATCACTTATTCATTTATTTGTCTGATTAATAATTTGCACCCAGACCCCTTTTTAAAGGGGGCTACCATTTAGACCCGAAAGGGCATTAACTATTTACGAAAAACAGCTGGCTTTTTTCTTCTTTTAGCACGTCAAGATTCACTTGTCTCCGACTTTTCAACTCCTTTTATTGTTTTCGTCTGTGATGTCCCCTCAGGGAGATTTTACTGTGAGCAGCACTCTGAAGAACTGGAGCTGGAAAACGGGGCGTGTAAGGTGGGTCACTGAGCGGAGCAGATGTAACCATTCTGCTACTCCAGACTCCATGTTGAGTTCTCGTGTTCGTAATGCGAACTGTTACACAATTTGCTGTTGCATGATATATCATCCTTCTGGTGCCTGGTCCGATGTCATCAGCCTGCAGGGCGGACTTGCTCGCAGCAGTTACGCACAACTAATGAGAGTGCTTGTTTCAAAGCATATGTAGTCTGAGGACCAAAACATAATAAACAGGGATTTGTGCTCTTTCTTTGGCTTTTTTCAATGGTATTTCTGTATTCAGGATCACCAAGGAACAACTGAAGACAACAGGCTTTCCAGTGATGATTATACGCCATCTCCATCAGATGAGGAGTATGAGCACACTCTGGACTGTGGCCCCTCTGCTCACTCACAGTCACATAAACCTGAAGGACAGGACCACCATATACTTGAATCCAAAGAGGAGTCCCGAGAACCACATACATCCAAAGCTCCCACAGATCCTCCATCTAAAACTGCACCGACCGAGGAGGAGGAGACCGTGCCCTATCCTATCCCCAAGCCACGCCTCTCTCAGCAGACCACACCCAGCCCTCAGCTCTCCCCTCCAAAAGCAAAACCTCGCACAGTTCACCTTTTTAACCCCTCGACCCCGGAAAAATCTCCAACTCCTACTAAAGAGAGCTCCAAGACTGCACCAGATTCCCGCCCGAAGCAGTCGCTCCGAAAGCTTCAGCTGACCGACGAGGAGAAAAGCCAGCTAGTGAACCTTCAGAGCCTCAGCGCGGACTCTGACTCAGAGACCCCTGGTGGATCCTCCTCCTGCTCCTCTTCCTCTGCAACTGCAGGAGGTCCGAGCCCTCCTAAACCAGAGGGCCTGGATGGGCAAGAAGAGGAGGGCTACTGGAGTGGGAGCACCGCTAGTCACGTCCGGGAGAAGAGGAATCGTCGCTGCTTCAGGAGAAAAGAGATGCCAAGCGGACAGACCAGGGTACGATCCAAGTTTTCCCCCTGGAATCTCTCTTCCCCAAGGATCAGCAGAGACACCCGGCTCAGTGTCCTCATTAATCAACCAGGGAGAGTTGGTAAGCAAGGACTCGTCTCCTCTTTGATCTTTGGTGGAGAAAATCGTTGCAGGGAAAAACAGTTGCATAACACTTGTTACAACATCTTTCTTGTATTTGTACCACAGAAACAACATTCAGACATGCTCACAGCACGTCAGAAGAGGGTGCCGATGGAGACGACGACGATGACGACGACGACGATGAGATGTTTGGGCGAGATGATGTGGACTTATTTGATGAAAAGGTAAGAAGAGGAATGGAGCTGATGTTTTCATAATAAGCGATAGTGAGCTGCTACATTTTAACCAGCGGTTTACTTCCAATACTTTTCCTCTAGTTTCAGACAGTGCCATCAGACCCTGTTCAAGCTGAGAAGATGGAGCTGATGAAGATGAGGACACTGGAGCGGCGAGCCAAGATGAGCGAATTACAGCGATTGCGTAAAGCCCAGGTCAGTGCGTCTCACAGCGTTACAATACTCACAGCTCATCTATGTTTTATTGGTCAGTGGATTCTCCAAGTTCACTCACTAAAGCAATAAACTTCTATATGAATACACAATTTTATTGCTCATAACTTCTCAACACATCAAGGCTTTATCAAATAGTTCGAAGCTTCATTCTTGATGTTGACATTGAAATTATTATAATGAATAACTTACTGAAACATTCACCTCCACCTTCTCTCTCTCTCACACACACACACACACACACACACACACACACACACACACACGAGTGACACAGCACTCAGTCCTTATCTCTGTCCAAAAGTCAAAATTTATTGAAAAAAGATGCAATCATTTTCAAAATTCACAACACGTTTTTATCTAGCAAATCCATATTTGTTGGCGTTAAGCCCTTCAAAAGCAACATTTTCACTGAGGTCAAAAAACTGTTTGCTCTCCGGCTTGCCACACATAAAGGGAGGCCCGCACCTGTATTAACAGGATGGTCTAGCAGCAATCTAACAGTACCAGAAATTACATTTATATAACCACAATAACATAAAATCATGTTTTTCCCATTTTTTGGTACAGCCCTACAACACATTGAGGTTAAGTGTTGCAATTTTTTTTCTGTTATCAGAATATTTGTTGTATGTTAAAGTTATAATCCTTAATATTTCATTCCTGCTTGATTTGGTGACCGCCGTGGTTACTTGTGGTATCAAGGTGTGGTTTAATACTAAAGCAAACACTCCTTGAGCAGCTATTTTGTTAGACATACAACAGAAGAGCACTTGGAGGAAATGCTTACAGTGCAAACAAACTCAAGTTGTTCTATTAAAGAAGTCAGTCAATAATCTGTCTTTTTCCATCATGTCATGAGCAACCATGCTCTCATTTCATGCTGCACTCTGCACGAGTAGTTTTCCACACAACAGCAGAGTACAGTAAAAGCATGTTGGCTGCAACTCTTCATCTAAAAGCTCACTGTGGTTGCTCCTTCTCCTCCCATTACTCCCTTCGATATTTAAAACGATCCACTGTAAAAAAAGAAACGCTGACAATGACTACGTCTTGTTTTGTAGACATATTTTTGATGAACGTTCACTGTGGCAAATACGTTTCCTGTGAATCCCTCGTGCTTAGACAGGCAATTTGAACCCAGCATGGGAACTCGGCCACTAACAATGAAAACTACAATATATAGATAAATTATTATGGAATGTAATTATATTGAATATGAAAAATGGCGACCATAAATAGTATAATAAATGAGGTAATGTATTTGTCAAAATTTGCTGAACCACCTTCCTTACTCTTCTTTGTTTCTGTGGTCCACAGTCCATCCAGAGGAGACTGGAGGAGATTGAGGTGACCTTCAAGGAGTTGGAGGACAAAGGTGTAGTGCTGGAGCGAACTCTGCGAGGAGAGGCCGGTAAGACCCACGTGCTAAGAATAGTTTTAAATGATTTTCACACAGATTTTATGTTCCCATGAAAACAAATGTGTTTTATGCTGGAAGAAGGTGCTGACTTGTAATTTGGAGTAAATTAAGTCCTCTCTCTTCTGGTAACAGAAAGTGGAGAGAAAACACAAACGAGCTGCTGTTGATTTAAAAGTACAAAACTAAACTAGAGAGCGGCTGCTCTGCAAATAGTAAATATACTTTAGTTGATTATAAATAAACACCAGGTGTTACTCTAAAAACTGAATATTGATGGGGTTAAAAGCGTTGAATTATACAAGTCAGCTGAATTCACGTGGATCACCCTCCAGAAACCTCTAGACGCACTTATTTACATAGATGTGTGTCACATGCAGCACATACTGTAAGTATATCTAGAATTTCCATAAAAACCTGTCTTCCTCTTTTTTCCCAGCTTCACAAACAAACGTCACACGCTGATACCCAAACACTGTTGTTTTTCCACCTCCAGGCAGCAGCGGCTCTCCTAATATGATCGAGCATTGGATCCAACTTGTCCACGAGAAGAACGCGTTGGTGTCTGAGGAATCTGACCTCATGGTGGCGTGAGTGTTCATCTCGCAAATTCAAACATTGATGCACAGTCAAAGCCTGCCTAGTCATGATGGGAACACAACGCAGCTCTTGTGCAAAGTACAAGTGACAGAGTAGCCACATAACAGCAGATGTCCACATCGAAACACTGTGTTTGTTTGTTCTCACCTTCAGCGGCAACCAATCTTCTTTACAGTCAGACTCTATTTGTCATATGGCCTTATGACAACCTGCAGCTACAGCAGGATGTTGACATGACTGAGTTTGTTTTTCTCGCAGGTCACGACAGCTGGAACTGGAAGACAAGCAGAGCATGTTGGAGTTGGAGCTCAGGAAATACATGGAGCTGGATGGTGTGTACTTTGGTGTGCACACATAAGCACATTTGTTGCTGAAGCTTCTTGAATAGGCCTATTGATTAGGAAGCAGTCAGAAGAGAGCAAGCCAACTTTGAAACAAGTACCAGTTATGTTTAGCCAAGGCGGTTGAGATAATCATTGCATTTTTTCCTCTTCTAATGAGAACATTATTCACCCAGTCCTGTAAACAATCAATGCATTTAGTAATAATCTTATTGGCTCCGAATATAAAACAATATTGTTTTTCGAAATAACATCAGAAAAAGTGGAGGTGGTATTATATTTAAGGACTAAACATTTATGTATTCCCAACATCCGATATTCTTTTGGAAGGCAGGGAGTACCATTTCAACACCAGCTCCTGCAGAGAGTGTTGCATTTTGGGTGTTTGTAGCCTTCATGCTGCTAGGCTAGCAAGTCTCTTCAAGTCCATTTATAGTGTGTCTTGTAGAGTTAATCATCTTTTAAAGGGCAGATACAGACGTTTATCAACTCTGTCTTAAAACAATACTTGCATGCCCATAAGTACATTGAAAGCATCATTGGTCAATGGAATTGTTCCTTCTGTTCAAACTGTTGTGTATGAGGCTCAGCAGTCTGAGTTAGTAACATCAAGTGGGTATTTTCCAAAGTTTCTGTCTGTTTAGTACAAAATTCCCTCTATGATCCCCTTTTACACCTGGCATATGTTTTGGGTGATCGGATTGCAACCGGATAGTGCTTGACCACATGAAAGTACAGGTGTAAATGCACCCAAAATGCATTGAGGACGTATTGTGATCCAATCGGCCAAACCGCCTCCAGAGGTGGTCAGGGACGTATAGTGACCACATTGAACACAAATGTAAATGCAAACTGGTTTTCAATCCACATACAACAACTACGTGGGCGGAAATGCGTAATGGGGCTGACCCGAATACCATTTTTTACTCTGGAGCTTCAGTAGTAATCAAAAGCGAATATTCAAAGCTTCAGCCGCGCGTGCAACGCGTTCCCAACGCTTCTCCGGTCACTGGACCGACGTGACCAGGGAAGAGATCACCGCCACCGCTCTGTCTGTGCTCAGAGTCTCCTCTCATCATCACTCTGTGTGTCTGCGGGTGTAGTCGTACCTCTAAGTCACATTTGCAGGCCCTCTCCCCCTAAGCAATGGCGTTTTTAGGCTCATGTGTCCGCGCATTACACACTGCCTCTCAGCTGCAAGTCTGTCTATATGCAGCCTTCTTCTCACCCCTTTCAGACAGAGTGATTAGATCTCAATGTGGACACTGGAGACATATTAATACCAGGTGTAAATGTAATCAGGTTAAATCATCTCTAGATACAATCTGGATACGAGACACATTTTAATGCCAGGTGCAAAGGTGGTCTTTGTGACTCCACAGACTGATAATACAGAATTTTGTTGAAAAAAGACCACTTGATTTGACTAACTCAGACTGCTGAAGACTCATAATAGCTATATTATTATAAGCTATTATTAGCTTTGGCTAAAAGAAATGCATTTTTGCACAGAAGGAGGACTGTGAATTTGATCCCCTATAATTTACATTGAAATTGCTCTCAGGAGGGATCTCTCCACAGCCAATATGGACAGGAGGAACTGCAGTGCTTTTAAAGTATATCTGAGTTTTGTTTTAAGATAGACTTGAAAAAACGTGAACCTATCCTTTAAAATGTTTAGGAAGCCCAGTTTAACCTATTGAGTTTCTGATAGTTCTTTTAACGAGTATTGCTGCAATCGAGGGAATACATTCCTGACAAGTAAAAACAAGTATATATGGGAACAACACTAGTCTGAAGATGCTTTGTATCTTCAAAAAGTCTTTTTGCAAAAAAAAAAAAAAAAAAAAAAAAACGTGCTGGATAAGGCAGGGTTATCTTATAATAAGGGTCATCTTATATTCGGACCAATGCGGTATTACGCACCCATCCTTCCTCAAATTAGACCTCTTCCCTCTTTGGGGAGAGGCGGGACAGAGTTGGCTTATAGGATGACATTTAGACTTAATGCAGGTGCCTCTGTCTTTAGTCTACATCTGTGTTGTATAAGTGGATGAATGGAATTTCATTAATTTAAACTTGTAATAACTGATTTTTTGTCCACTTGGCGGCAGCAGAAACAAGTCGTGAACACAACTCTGACATATTATTGCCTTTTTAGTTAATATGGCTAACGTGTTGCAAACAGCTACAGAGCAACATTATTATTCATTTGGAGTGGTGCTTGTGTCGACCTGATGAATTTAAGTCCAATATTCACTTTCTTCTAGCTCTGTTTTTGGTCTCTACCATTCATGAGAAAAATATCTGTCTCTTTAACTGCTAAATGTTCCACTATGTTCACCAGCTAGTCGTTAACTGTGTCTGACCATTTGGTGCTGAGCAGCTTTTTCACTGAAAACGCCTACTACAGCCGAAAATGACCCTATGAGAGTGAATCAAAACAGTAAAGCTAAACAATGAGCTGAAACGAATTATAAAGCTCTGAAAAAGCCGAGTGGAGCTGCAGCTTTAAGTGATAATTCTCTGTAGGTTCATCATTACAAGCATTACATACATTGGTATTATAAAAGTATTGATTATAGCCGCCTTAAAGTGTGTGTATGTGTTTGCCTGGCAGAAAAGACACCAGAGCTGCAGAAAGAAGAAGATCGGGTCCTCCAAGAGATGATTGACGTGGTGGACATGAGGGACTCCCTGGTGTCGTTCCTGGAGGAGAAGAGGCTGAAGGAGATAAGCGAGGAGCAAGAGGCATTCTGCATCATGGAGGCCAAACGGCACTCGAAGGCAGGAGCTCAGGTCCACTGGGCATAAGGCTCTCACGCACACACATACTCAGCATGAACCTGTATGTACTGTGCAGTAGATGCCCTCGCATCGAGCGTATGTGAGACTTGAGACTTAACTTTTGCAAAGCCAAAGATGATAGAATAGTTGCGGAGGGTAACCCACCACAAGCGGTCCCTCAAGAGTTGAGGCTTATGGGCCAGAGGCTGAGTGAATATCTGTTGCAATCTGCCCCCTAGAGGGAGACATAAGCCAGGGGATCTGAGGCTTTGGGCCGACGCGGCCAATAACTCTCCGGCTAAGCCCTGCCTGCCGTTTATAGTGGCAACAGACCACATGTGAAAAAGGACCCCTTAATGTCTGCTGCACTATTGAGCAACCACCAATCAATACCCAGCCTGGGACTTGGCCTGGTTTTGGTGTCAGAAACATGTGACTCACGTGCAAAGCCAAGACTAAACAGCATAAAATTACAGCGGCGGGGAACCTGCAGTAGCTGGCTCTGGAGCCTTTTGAGAGATCTAGGTCGAAAGCACAGGATGGATGGTGTTTTTGAAATGAATTAAGTGCTACTGTACACAATGACATAATATACATATAATTCTATGTTTAGTATTTGTATACTGAATAAATATGATGGTGGAGGAAAAAAACAAAGCGGTAGATAAAGTATTAGCATTAATAAATTCCGTTAATAGTATTTATGATTCAATTTTTATTACACCGTTTAGTTTTCCTTTTATGAATTTTGTAGCGCTTCCTGCTTTTCACCCAGTCATTTTCCCGTTAGCATGTTGGCTAGTTGATCTCAGGGGTTGGATCAGAGTTGGGGTTTTCACCGATGGCCTTGGATAGTCGGCTGCTCTTTATGTGCTGGTGAATTATATGGACACGGGGGGGATATCTGGGAGAATGAAAGACAGGCCTAACGGACTGGATCATCTATTTATAAATGCTATCTTTCATCATTTGCAGGTGTTCCCATTCATGTGCTGGCATAATAGACAAAATGGAGACAAAGACCAGTTTGTTGTTAGTGAAAAGGAGCCTTATACATTCATTGTCCTGCTGCCATTTTGTGCCGCCTGGACGGCACTTCACAGTATATCAAATAAAGATCATGCACTTTGATGTATTAGTTTGATGTTTTTGATGATACACCGAGGTCTTTAGTGGAGTGACTAATGTATGCCCGGTCCTCTCGGGTGTTTTGTTTGCCATAACCTTGGCCCTTTATATAACTACAGTACTTTATACTATACTTACATAAAGGGTTTAGCTGCCAGTGCTGTTCTCACTTCCATCCTCTAGGGGGCACACTTGTCCCGCTACATTGCCAGTAAACTTAATGAGACAGCAACACTTCAGAACTCCTCCACTTATCAGAGATGGAAGAAGTATTCAGATCCTTTATTTAAAACTAAAAAAGTAGCAACACCACAATGTTGAAATACTCCGCTACAAGTCAAAGTCCCACATTCGAAATGGTGTTTAAGTAAAAGTACAGAAGTGTTGTCAGCAAAATGTACTCAAAGATAGGGTTGGTAAAGATGTTAGAAACATTTTTTGTTAGTTTAAATCCTCATTACATCAATAACTCAAATGCTCTGACAAAAAAAGGAAAAAAAATAGTAACTGTGGCTGTCACAAGACCGTAATAAATCTGTCCAATCATGTCATTTGGCCCGAATGTAATGATTGGGACAGGCTACCTGCCTGTCTGCCAGCAATCTTGACATGTCATTACAGGTGTAGATAATAACCTTAATTGACTTAAATGACTGTGACACTAAATAGAACGGGATCATAATTAATTTGATCAATTACTCCTGTGTTCACCCTGTGATGTGAAAATGGTTACTAAGAAGGGCCCATTGTGCTTCACCAGAGTCTTCCACAAGCTGCTAGCTTTGACAGCTGTGAGTACTGACAATAGACATGTTCATTGTTTGCGTTCATTATGATGTGTTTATGTTCATAATGCTAATTTGGGGGGAGTGGCTTTGGATGGAGGCCTGAAGGGACTGTCAGTGTTGCCAGCTTGGCGACCTTCTCTCTAGATTTAGGGTCTTTTGGAGCTAATGCTGCCAGCTACTTTCATTTGAGAAGAGTTGGCAACACTGAGCTGGGTTTTTAGGTTGGATCATTTTTTTTAAATCTAGTGTACTCTTGGTTTCTCAAGATTATCAACCCTGCCTTTAAGCATCAACAGTGAGCAGAAATTTAATGTTGTAGCTACTTGAGGAGGTTAACTATTCTACACACTGTTAGTTTAATCTATTAAAACATGTATTTAATTAGATAATATGTTTTTCATGTGAAATCTTAATCTGCAAAGTAACTGTCAGATGTAGTGGAGTAAAAAGTACAATATTTCCCCCTGAAATATAGTGAAGTATAAAGTAGCATTAAATAGAAATACTTGTATAAATACCTCAAAATTGTACTGAAGTACAGCATCAGATCAAATGCAGTTAGTTACATTCCACCACTGCAGCTTTTCCTACACATGTGAATGTTTGCAAGGCCCAGTTGTTGTTTTTTTACTCTACTTAGGCTGTTAGTTAGTACAGCCAATAACTGCTGTAATTTAAAGAAACATCTTTCAAAAAGATAACAGGTACAAGATGTTTAGAGCACCTCACTGTCGGTCTGTCATTCAACTTCTTTATCAGACACGTTCTAATTAATTCAAAATAATGAATCAGACAAAAAAATATATATTCATGTTTAAGGATATACATTTAGTGAAGATATCCCTATGTATGTTTTTAGCACCGAATTAGATTAAGAATAAGATGCTAAATAACTAGTGACCTTGAATCAGTTTGTAGACCTGGTCCTCAAAATGTGTAGACATTGGATACTAAACTTGAGTGAGTTACAAAAGGGCTATATTGGGGGGGAGTTGTGTGTGTGGGCACTGTAAAAGCAGCCAAATAGAAACGTGTTTATTGTTTTAACCTCAGAAATAGCCTCATTATGCGTGTCTGTTGACTAACTGTAAATATTTATCAGACCTTATGATCTCGGAGAGGAAGCTGTGTGGAGGATGATATTTCTGGATGTTCTGAAATGAAACCTAAAGGTGAATAATTACAGTAGATGATTCGAGCGAGACTGCCCACATAATAATAAATCATGTTTATTGTGTAACACACTTTTCACAAAGAAAAGACAAAAACATCTTGTTTTGGACCAGTGATTGATGACTTTATATAACCTTGATTGTGTGCAGATATCACACGTAGGTCACTGGTTTCATGCCAGCACTAACTTCACTTTAATCTCATGTTATGTGAGCAGTGAACAGTTTAGCACTAATTCAATTAACTTATGTAAGACTTTATAACTCCCTCAAAATAACTCATTTTTGTTCAGTGGATTTAAATCCTGATTATTTTTGATTGTTGACGGTTTATAGATGTGATGAGTTTAAATGTCTTCTATTTGACTTCATGTGAGAGCTGCTTCACTTTCACTCTGAACTATTTTCAGTGACAGATCAGGTTATATAAGGTATTGACCATTTACCTGATCCTGTTAGTGTAATCCCATTCAACGTTCGTTTAGTCGCAATGGATCTTAAGAGCCTGAGACGGTGTTAATTGTTTTGTTTTCTCTCTCGGGGAATGGGCAGCTTTTGTTTTACATCACTTTAATGACATAATTGAAGATGTAATACTGTATTAATCCCCACACACACATACAGGCCTGAAATGCCCAGGATGTGAACTGGCACCTCTCCAGCTTCCAGTCCACGCTCTGTAGAACTCCTTGGTCCGTGCTGGACTTGAACAGGACAATCCAAGTCCCCAAAGATTGAGCTACTGCAGCTGGAGTCAAGGTTAATCTCACCAGCAAGGGGTTAAAAAGTTCATACTGATCCTGTTGTTTCTCTTGTAAGCTGGTTGGTTATGTAAAGGCTACACGAGTCATGCCTGGCGTTGGTGTTTTATCAATCTGAATAGACATGACATTGAAGAAGTTCTCAGATCCTCCAGTAAAAGTGTCAGTAGGCCTACTACAGTGTATGCTACTTTACAAATCAAGAGTTTTGTGGCATTTCTCACTATTTTCAGAATTTGTACAAACCAAACAATCGAATCAGAGAAAAAAAAACAGCAAATTAATCCGTAATGAAAATAATCATTAGCTAAAGAGACTGTTTGTAAGAATCAGAACTGCTTGTTAACAGCGACACCTGTGGCCGTTAAGTCAGCGAAAGTCAGCGTCAGGCTCGCGCTTGCTTGCTCTAAATAGACATGAACGAGCATCGCTCAAAACAGTGAGGCGACACACGTCAGCTAAAACCACAATATCACTCTATATTTCACCTGTTTGGCAGTAATGTTAGCTGACCAGACGAAGGTCTTTCCATGAATCACTGTTGATCCTAGTGTTGGCTTTTCCTGCTTCAGCATCCCGACCGCGGCCGGAGGAAACAGGGAAGACACCGACACCCGGTCGGAGACGATAACGTTTCTCGCTGCGGAGCCCCGTCATTTCTGCAGCATTTATTTCTGCACAAACGTCCACTGTACATTTACTACTGTAGTTGTTCTCAGAGCTACGAAGTCTTCTGCAGTGCACGCGCATGCACCTGAGGTGGAGCAAGCTGAGTGAAGGCAGGCAGGCAGAGGAGCAGAGTACAGCAGAGACTCTGGCCCTGGAGACCAAAGCTACAGTCTCCCTCGCATCCTCCAACCGTGGCCAACACTGTTTAACACACTGGCTTCACTAGATATAACTTTGCGGTTTTGGTTCTTCCGTGTAGTTTGTGTTGGAGCCTCGTCTGAACAGCGTAGACACGCGCGAGGGCACATGGGACACCAACCCGGGTGATTTATACGTGTAAGAAGTTACAAACAGTCCCTTTAATTGTTCAAAATGAGCACTATAACAATCTAATGATATAATATATAACAATCACAGGGGACATTTCTCTGCGGTACTTTCATACTTTAAGTACATTTTCCTGATAATACTTAAACTTGTGCTCAAGTAGCATTTTCAGTACAGGACTTGTAACAGAGTACTTTTACAGTGTGGTATTAGTACTTTTACTTAAGTAAAGGATCTGAATACTTCCTCCACCACTGGGGGTATAACAGTATAGAATTTTATGTTTTGATTTAATATTTTGGAATATTTTTGATAATCTGTGGCATCATGCATACTAAGTGCATTCCTTTGAGCAGCTACTTCCTGCTCTTTGTAACAGTCCTTTAGTGCTGCTCTCTAACTGCATCCTGTCATAACTGTGATTCAACATCAAACCTGACACTGTCGTTATAGACGCTGCTGTTTCCTGCAGGCCCGACGCCGTCACTCCTGATTGAAAAACACTTGACCTCATTCTGCTACCTGAAACGGAGGATGACCATGACAACCTGTTGACCCAGTATCCAAGACAACATGATGAGCCGGTCCAGCTATTGATATTCTGTCTCTCTGTTTACAGCACGTGCCTAAAACTCAGGTAGGCTGCATTTGAAGCTATAAAACTGAACCCGGCAGATAGTCACACGTGATCAACATTGCAGCCTTTTTGACGGCAGATACAATCGTGAGAGGATGTGTTTATTTGTCATTAAAACATGCCTGCGTCGACAGCTCTTCCTTTTTGTTTAGAAATATTTATGGATAATTTATTTTGCATGGCACAAGCAGACTTGTTTAGTGTCATTATCCTTTGTGTGCAGTAAACACACGAGCTGAGAGGCCCAACTGTCTTCTGTCACTGTCACTTACTGTACGGCTCCATGTGCAGCAAGTGAAATGAGCACCAGATGCAGATTAATAGATAAGCCTGTTAAATGTTGCCACAGAAGACCACGTTGTAGACTGCGACATGCTTAGAGCCTAATGCTGCAGACATCCCTGTCTGTGGCCCACATATCAAATTATACTGACATGTGAACACAAGTTTCCCAATACATTTCCTACGACTGTTCAACCAATTTTACCTTACACCAATGGACTTAATGGCTTATTGCTCAAAAAGAAAACAACCTGTGAATGTTTATTAATGCATTAAAAGCTTAATAACTGCATTATTACCAAATAGAAAGGAGAAACACCATCAAAACCTTATTATACAACCTTATTGATTGATCTATAAATCATTAGTGTTTTGTTGTGGGGTTGTATGAGGTTCTTATCCATAGTAGGTGCATTACTTACAGTAGATGACAGTCGACACGCCCCCAGCATTGAGAAACAGTCAGGAGCACCAACACTATAGCATAGCAATACAGTGCTGTGGACGGGGCCAGCAGCAAAATGTATTTTAGCCACCTAAAAGAAAAGCTCACCTAAAAAAACAACAATAACCATTTATGTGTACGCTATATTTAGAATATTTTCCAATGGGGAATTGAACTTGAAGTGAAACGTATCTATACTGTTTTTGTAAACGGAGTCTGCTGGCTTTGGAGAGAGCATAGATAAGTTTCACTTTCAGTTCAGTTTCCCGTCGGAAAGGGCTGTCTGACAGATAAAGTGGTGAAAATATTCTAAATATAGTGTACACTTAAATGGATATTGTTTTTTTGTTATTTTTAGGCGAGTCTTTCTTTTAGGTGGTTAAAATACATTTTTCTGCCAGCCCCGTCCACAGCAGTATATTGCTTTGCTCCGGTGTCGGTACTCCTTTCTGCTTCTCCAAACTAGGGGTGTGCTGACTGTCATCTACTGCAAATAATAACCTTATACAACCCCAGTTCAAAACAACTAAACTATCCAAGTATTACATTTTAAATTGGACATTTTTTTCTTTGACAACGTTCAATCAAAATGTGGCTTTTTATATAATGATCAACAGAAAAAGACCTTTTAATGTCAAAGTTAAAACAGATCTCCAATGTAGCCTACTTTCACATAAAATACAAAATACTTGTTTGCAGAAGTATTCAGCCCCTTTTAAAGGAGCAGTGTGTAGCATCTGGCGTGCATACTTGAAAAGCCCAGTTTGCTCTGAATGGTCAGCTGGCCCACTCTTATGATTGGTCAACCGAACCAATTTCTTCAGACTCCGCTCCAGCTCCACTCTAACTGGCTTTGTTTGAAGGCATGCCAAACTAGCTGCTAGGCAAAATGTGTTACTTGGTGACATCACATTACGAAGGAAAAGGCAGGACTTCAAGCGAGGCGTTTCAGACAGTTCAGGAGCAGTGTTTCTGTGGGGAAGAGGAACCCCCTTTGGCGTGGACTTTGGGCTTTCTAACTTTGCCAACCTTTTACATGCAGAAAAAAAAACTACAGTATATAACACACTAATGAAAAGTGGGAAAAGCACAAAAGCATAATATGTCCTCTTTTAATAGAACTGAAGGCTTTACCAAATACTGACCATGAGGGGGGTAAATACAAGTCATCAAAGGGTTTTTTTCTGTTATCAATGTCACAAAAGGCACATTAAATCTACTTTGATTGTTAAAGGGACTGTTTGTAACTTTTTACACGTATAAATCTACCGGGTCAGTTTCCCATGCACGCTCGCATATGCGCGCTCGCGTGTGGCTACGCTGTTCAGACAAGACTCCAACACAAATTACACGGAAGCAACAAAACCACAAAGTTATATCTAGTGAAGCCTGTCTTGCAAAACAGTGTTGCCCGTGGTCGGAGGACACGGGGGAGACTGTAGCTTTGGTCTCCAGGGCTGGAGTCTCTGCTCCTCTGCTCCTCTGCCTGCTTGCCTTCACTCACACACCGCGCTCGTTACTCGCTCCACCTCACGTGCATGCACGCACACAGAAATAAATGCTGCAGAAATGACGGGGCTCCGCAGCGAGAAACGTTATCGTCTCCGACTGGGTGTCAGTGTCCTCCCTGTTTCCTCCGGCCGCGGTCGGGATGCTGAAGCAGGAAAAGCCAACACTAGGATCAGCATTGATTCATGGAGAGACCTCCATCTGGTCAGCTAACATTACTGCCAAGCAGGTGAATTATAGTGATATTGTGGTTTTAGCTGACGTGTGTTGTCTCACTGTGTTGAGCAATGCTCGTTCATGTCTATGTAGAGCGAGCACAAGCGCGAGTCCGACGCTGACTTTCGTTGACTTAACGGCCACAGGTGTCGCTGTTAACAAGCAATTTTGAATCTTACAAACAGTCCCTTTAAAAAGTAAAACAAAAACTTCTAATTTAATTCATATGTAATACTTTTATAGGCACTGTAATAAATAATAATGTATGAATCAATCAATAACAGTTGTTAAAAAAAAATCCATTTTGATGGTGTGTATATAAATGTTGTTACATAATGCATTAATAAAAATTCAACGTATTATCAGATCCCATCATCTATAAACCCTTTATTATAAAGAGTGCACCATTAGAAAGTGGAACCTGTTGTTAAAGCAATAATCACACTGACCATTCATTTCAAAATAGGAGTCCACTCCCTATGCTGAGAAAACCTGCCATACTGGTGTGCGTGTGCGCGTAGCTGCGCATGCGCGTGCACGTGTTGCTATTTTGAATGAATCGTGTTCAGTTTTGGAAAAAACGCGTCGATTTCTGTGTAAAACCTGTGGCTGCAAGGAAAGATGCGCAGCAGCAGCAAACAACAACAGCAGCAGCAACAACAGCAGCATCAGCAGCAGTGAAGTCTCTATGAGCACCTGTGACTCTCTCAGCAGCCCCTCCCCTCGGCTCTCTCCATGGATGTAATCTCTGACTTGACAACAGGTATTTGTGAGGTCCCAGACGAAGTAAGCTGTCCAGACCTCGGCGAGCATTTGGCAGGAGAGTCAGAGCAGAGCTCCCACAGCGCACAGTCTCTAGGTAAGTAAGTCCTGCTCAATGAATGAATGAATGAAGCTCTTCTTTTATCAAGTGATATCACTTGCATCTTGGATGTTGCTTCTTTCATTTGTATTTTGTTTCTCAGCTCAGAACCAGGTAGAGTGTTGCCAGTGTTGGTTTATTTATATTCTGTGCGTAATTTTTGGGTTAGTTTTGAGTTTTCTGTGTTTTAACATTAAGCACCATGAGTCCAAAGTTGCTTGTGTGTTTGACAGCGCTGCTGTTGCTCAGACTGGAGCTGCTGCCGTGGTTCAAGCTTGATCTGAATATCTGATCAGTCGCCTAGCTGTTTTGCCGCAGAGTGATCTCTCTCTCTCTCCATCCGTCCGAGGATGCCGCAGCCAACTTGCTGGTAGAGAGTAGAGAAGAGAGGCAGCGTAATAACATCATCAGTTACTATCACATCCCTTTGTTTTCTGTGTTATTATCCGGTTATCATCCTTTCATTGACGTTTTCTTTTTGCGTAAAGGTAAAAAAAAAAAAAAAAAAACTAAGCATAGGACACATCTGTAGAATAAAATCATAATAAATCCATAATGTGGAAGGATTTTTGCACGATTAAAAAACAACAACACAGTACCCGCATTGGAATATGTGGATCACTGCTGCAGGGTTTGATCGTCGTACAAATGCGTTGTGCATGCTGCTTGTTTGTTTTGAACATATTCTCCAGCATCCAGTGGGTTTCTCTGCATGTGTCAGATCCAGCTGGGTCCTCTGCATGAGCTGCTCTGCTAAATAACAACACTGTGTGGGAGGAGAGCCATGAGAACAATGGGGGAGAAAAGCTGCTGTGTGCTGGGGAAACACCATGCAGACCCTCAGAGCTCAGCTGTGTGTATATAGACATTGTTTGACTCAATAGGGATACGCTGAATATAATCTATACATTAGTATGCATTGTGCTGCAACATTTGAGTTCATGTGAGGACAGAAGGAAAATGAAAGTGGGATTTAAATATCATTTTTCCACTCATCTGTTGCTCATAGATTCTTATGTGTTTATACTGTATTTTCCATAAATACCTTCTGCTGTGGTCAGTGGTGGAATGTAGCTATAAGTACATTTACTCAACTGCTGTACTTAAGTACAAATTTGAGGTACTTGTACTTTTCCTTTCATGCCACTTTATACTTCTTCTCCACTACATCTCAGAGGGAAATATTGTACTTATTTTACTTCCTTACAATTATTTGGCAGCTACTTTACAAATTAAGAGTTTTCTGACATTTCAGTCCGTGCATGAAGCATAATTCATGTGCAGAAGTTCACATTTTATAATGAAAAATGACAATTTTTGGGGTATATTTCCTAATTTCAGTGTCCTACTTGCGGTAATGCAAATGTATGTTGATGCGTATGAGGGTGCATGAAGTATAATTCATTCATAAGCAGAACACAAACCCATTTCTCACTATTTTCAGAATTTTTATGAACCAAACAATCGATTAGTGGAGAAAATAATCAGCAGATTAATCCATAATAATAATAATCTAATGATATAATATATAATGGTATAACAGTCACGGGGCATTTTTCTACAGTACATTGAGTGCTTTGAGTACTTGTACTTACTAGTACATTCTCCTGTTTGTACTTACATACTTTTACTTAAGTAACATTTTCAATGCAGGACTTTTACTTGTAACAGAGTATTTCTACCGTGTGGTATTAGTACTTTTAATGACGTAAAGGATCTGAATACTTCCTCCACCGCTGGCTGTAGTTAAGTGCATTTAAAGTTAAGTTGTTTGAGGCTGTACTCTGGTATATATTTATAGCTGTGACAAGGTCAGCTCTCCAGATCAAGAGTTAATCCCTTATATAAGAGAAAAGAGGGCAGGAAGGCAAACTGTGTAACCTGCTAATTTAAAGTGCTCCTAATCCTTCTCAGTAACTTCAGTTTTATTAGATAAGTAATTCTTCCTAATGGCCAAAAAACTTAACTTTTTTAACACCAGACCATGGGAAACAGTTGAATCATACACTTCTAGGGACTTTACGTTGGAAAATATATAAATTAATACAGTAAAAATGTTTGATTTTCAGCATGTATGTAGTCAGAGATGTCCTGAAGTCAAATATAAACAGTCATTGTCAGGAGTTATTAATTAAATTTCTTTCCAGCAAGACATTTCCCTCACAAATTAATGATTTAAGCAAAAATAAGAATATTGCTCAACATAAGAACTGAATATCACTGTATGGTGATCAGAATTTTGCACAAACTTTTTTTTTGGCAACAGCATTTCATAATTATTTTATTATACACATCTTTTGATAGTGCAGAAAAAAATCGTGGCAACAGATTCCTGTTACTTTTCTCCTTGTTTGACATATCTGACGGATTATTTACAGTATCATTTGGCCCTGGTCCAGTCTGGGCCAGGCTTGGAACTGCTTCCTGTGTACTAGTTTCAGCACAGATTAGTTGCTCTAACCTTTTGTCAGCCAGACAAAGACACATGTCAGTCTCATTTGCTCATCTCGTTGGGTTAGACAGTCTGAGCAGCGCGGCAGACAACCTTCATACCTGCTATATCATGACTCCTCAATAATCCCAGAGGGCTTTCCTGTTTATGATTATGATTATGATCATGAGTGAGTCTGGACAGTAAATCGGGATTATAACAGAAGTTACTCACATGGAGGAAACGGGGGCACGGTGGCACTTCAGTGTTGACACATCTTTCCTGTTCTTCTCTTTCTGAAAGAAATCCCTGTTGAAGCGTCTGCAGACATGGGTCGTCACGAGGCCGAACCCGTATGGAAGAAAGTCACTGAAAACATCCAGGAGGTTTTTGACTTCATGGAGGAGTTGGGATCGTAAGTACATTCTACTCAATGGGAGATAGCGCTGTTTATTTACATACAGTACAAACAATTGATTTATTCAAGTATCCTAATATTTATTGAGCTACAGCTTTAAATTTCCTGTTCAGTTTTTGTCAGGGATGCACCGATACCGGATTGGATATCTGGCCAATACTGACTCAAACAGTTGGATCGGGTGTCGGTGACAATGGGGCCGATCTATCTAATTCACTTCTATGTTTAAATACTATATACATTATATACTGGAATTGTAATTCCTGTTTAAGTTTTGACCAATTTGTTACTGCATTAAAATGATTTAAAAAGGAATTGCAATTCCTGTTAATTTTGAAGATTTTTTCCAAGCTGCTGGTGTACGATTTATTATTTCAATAATAAATAACATTTCAGTAAATGTATATCTTCGTATTTATTTGAAACATTTTGTTTTACAAAGTTAGGAGAGTAATGTTTAAGTCAAGCCTGATGTTGCCTTACACATAAAAGAATGATCCCAGTTATACTTCCACGCAGTGAGGCAAACAGTTTATTAATTAAACACTGGTATCAGATCGGTACTCGGTATCAGTCGATACCCAAAGCCCAGGTATCGCTATCGGTATCGGGACGGAAAAAGTGTGATCGGTGCATCCCTAGTTTTTGTATAAACTGTAGAATCTCTAACTGTGTTAGAGCCCCTGGGAATATGTAGTATTGCTGGATGTTTTGTTTTAGTGATATTGAGGGCAACTACAGTAAAAACTTGTCTTGACTTGCACATAGCGTGACTATAGGCTATAGACAGATTACTGGTTTGATAGGATTGACTACTTTACTGAGGTCTTAGACAACAAGACGTTTTGGCTGTTAGAGCGGGTTAGTCAGTCTGGCTTTCCTGATGGCGACTGGCTGAGAGTCATCTTAGCAGATCATTCACAAATACCCCACATAAATAACTATATTATTTTTTTCTGAAGTCTCATTGAACTCTACTAGAAATATAGAAAAACATTTTTTAAAATCTGGTTAGAAAACAAGTAGAGCTGCAACATTTAGTAAAACAATAATCATCCCCTATTTCGATAACTTAATAATTATTAGGGATGCACCGATCTGACTTTTTCAGACCGATAGTGATACCTGGGCTTTGGGTATCGGCCGATAACGAGTATACAGAGTATACCGATCCGATAAAATTACAGAATATAATGTATAAAGTATATAAACGAAAAACTGAATTGAATAGATTGGCCCCATTGTCACTGATACCTGATCCAGCTATTAGAGTCAGTATCTCATATCAGTATATCAGTATATCTCTAATAATTATTTAGGTAATTTTATGCACAATATCTTCTGGTAAGTCTTTGCTGCTTCTATTCTGTGATAATAAACTGAATGTCTTTGTTTTTTGACAAAGAAAGACATTTGTTAACATCACATTTGGCTTTAGGAAAGTGTGATGGCATTTTATAGACAAAACAAATAATTGATGAATCAAGAAAAGACAATGAAGTTGCCCTCAGAGTTCACCTGCAGTCATTTTAAATAACAACCATGACAATGTTTTACTGTATTCTGTGCACACACTCGGCTAATAGTCTTGACCTAATTTCTTTGAGGTCAACACTGATCATCAGCAGGTCTTCTAGCATGCTAGAGTATTTAGCGAGTGGCTGGAGGACAGCAGCTCAGAGGCCAACAGTAAATAAAGGTGCAATCGAGGGACTGCTGCCGTCATCAGCGTGTTTTGGGAAAAACAGAACGGATCCGTGCTGAGGGCCGAGGAGGCTGCCGAGGGGTTTTTAGCGGTGATTGGACTGTGAGGGAGGCAAGGCCCTCTTGAGTGTAGGACATGATATAATAATATGTGGCCCAATTAATTTGCAGCAATTACCTTTATTTCCCCAAACACTTCTGGGAGTTTTATGGAAAAGAGGGTGAAGATGCGCAGATGTGATAAGTTTATTTCTGTAACACCTTATCTAAAGTATTAACAATCAATTTCAAGACAAAATGATGCTTTATAGTTTGCAATAAGATTAAAGAGAGACACAAAAGCACGTTGAAGCATTACTGTTCCTGTCTGAGCCACTGAATGGTTTTGCTGGACTGCACTCATTTCTGTTGAAGGTGTCAACAGAGTGAACTCTCTGCTGTTTTGCCCATTCTCCGGTATATATATATTTTTGTCTTCCATCACAATAAAAGGAAGAGAATCCAGAAGGGACAGGAGATTGCGTAGAACACCAGATACATCCTTTCCCATTGGGCCTCATCATCCCACGTAGTGTAAACAACATCCTAATGGTTTCCTGGCAATCAGGACGCAGTCTCTTCAGGGGCAAATGCAACTCACAAAAAGCACAAAGCAATTTCATTAGCGTCATCATCTTTGAATTTCAAGCTCCTAAATTTACACACTCAAGTTAGTGTGCCAGTGATTTCTGATTGCCCTTTTGTCTTTTTGTAAAAAAATAAATAAATAAAAATAAGATGCTGTCTGGCAGTCATGTTCAGGGCTTGATTGATGATTTCTCTTGAGAGACACAATAAGCTTCAAGGAGATCTGAGGAAGGAAGAAAATGAGCTGTGGTAACCAAGGAGAAATCAGTTGAGCAATGGGATGTGAAGGGCTGTGATGATGCTTTGGGGGCAGCTTGTTCCTGTCTGCCTCCCTGAGCCACCGCCATTAGGCAGCGTGTATGAGTGTGTGTTTACCTTCTACATGTGACACAATACGCTTATTAGAAAACATGCTAAATGGGACATAAAACTGAAAACCGTTATGATTCACTCAGATCCTGGTGTGTCGATCATCATTAGAGTGCATTTCTTCGTCCTTCAGGGTCACTTCATAGACAGAGGGCGGCTGACACCTGTCTGCCCACAGTCCTTGACATCTGTCTGTGACCTGGCCTGTATTGTCCAGCAGGGAGCTTGCTGTTCCCAAGGATCTCCGCCGCACATGCTCTTTGCGCCTAGAGCTCTCAGCCCCGCCACTGTCTCTATTGCGGCAGGGATAAAGCACCTAATCCACCTGGGGGAACAACTATTCCCAGACAGTGGCTGAAGATAGCCTGGGCAGCACAGAGCAGATAAATAAGCCTCTGACATGTGAATAGTTAAGCCACAGAGATCTTCAGTAGACCCTAATTGAACCCCTTGATATTGCTATTCCTGCCGTGTGTTTATTTTAATTCTGACGAGCTCCAAGAATCTTAATGCCGTTTCCATCTGTGTGACGCAAGTAGGCAAAGAGAAATAACAGAATGAAACTGTAAAAGCCATAGAAAACAGGAGACATTTTTAACACTTTGAGTGGATTAAATGTTGCTTGTTTCTGTCCGAAGGTAACAAAATCTGTCTAGCAGCACCTCAAAAAAGCTCATAATTTGTGGTTTTCACTGGGAAAATAGTGCCACACTATTCTGGTTTTTACACTTTTGGGTTTTTTATATACGGAGTTACCTTTGTGTCTTCATTATGTAACCAAACAGAATAGGTTTGAGAGCAAAACTTTCCATACTCCAACCAAAAAATAAACTTAAGAGCAAAACTATCAACACTGCAATCAAAACAATGTTTTATTGCAATTAAAAATGTAAATCTGAAAGTTTTTTTTGCGATTCCAAAAGTTTTGCTTGCTGTTGAGCTGAGTCTTGTGGGCGGGACCTACGCCTACACCAGGTTAAACAAAAACAAACATAACATACTTGCTATTACTAAGACGGAAATTATGTGAACACACCCACGCATTGATCAGACAAATGGGACTCACACTACGGCACTCTAAATCAATAACACTTTCATGTATTTCCAAATAAATTAGCCTAACTCTGCTGAAAGGAAGTGACATTTGACCTATCAACAAAATAGAGAAATGGAAGCAAGTAAAAATGATCCCTGACTGGCTGAGAAAATTGGTAGACCCACCAAGAGGCCAATATTCTGCTGTTCAGGTCCCCATATGATATTAGCAATTCTAATAAGAGGGAATACTCATTTCCTCTAAGTGGGGGAGACTTGTTATCTCTTTCTGTGATGTTTCAAAGCAATCAGCGACTGCATCATTAATGTGTGCATTTCAATGTGTGTTAATGAACAGGGGGGCGTTCTCGGAGGTGTACATGGTGAGGGAGAAGAAGACGGGGAAGTTGCATGCTATGAAGTGCGTGAAGAAGAAACAGAAAAGAGACCTCAATCTGGAGAACGAGATCGCCGTGTTGAGAAGGTAATTAACATGTACATTTTCATGAGCCTTCAACTTTCATTTCATATTCTCTAAGCAGTCAGTGAAGGGTGGAATCAAATTGATCAGCTTTCTTTTCCAGCTGTTTATGGTGCAAATAATTGTGTTGTGGGATTATGACAGCAATAACCATAATGTTGTTTTCCTAAACAGAATCAAACATGACAACGTGGTGGGGATGGAAGATTTCTATGAAAGTCATACCCATTACTATCTCATCATGGAGCTGTGAGTTGTTTTTTTTACATTTTTATATTATTATTATTTTAATGAGCAGGTTAGCTAATTAAACTGGGATTTCTGATCACGTTTTAATGGCAGTGGTGTGTTCTTACCAGTGTTTCAGGCGGCGAGCTCTTTGACCGGATACTGGACCGAGGGGTGTACTCGGAGAAGGATGCCAGCAGCGTGATCCAGCAGGTGCTGCAGGCCGTCAGCTATCTGCACGAAAACGGCATTGTGCATCGTGACCTCAAGGTATGAATCAGATAATAAAACTAAGTCACACATTTACATAGGCTGAAGCATAAAGGTGGAATGTTTGTGTTATCTTAAATGGTCAAATATTTACATTACATTTGATTACTTCTTATTTATCTGATATACTGTTGTATGCTTAAGTTGCTGCTTTAGAATAATTTACAAAGTATATACAATTTTATGCATCCTCAGAGTTTAGATAACCTGAATTATGGAGTAGTTCACCCACCTACAAACCACCTATCACAATCCATCCATCAATACCTCTATACCTGATTATCCTTTTCAGCAATGCAGGGGCTATTAAAACACTTGATGAAAAGATATTTTAATACAACAGTTCTTGAGAATGTTAACTTCTACTTTTAATACTTAAAGAAATAGTTCCACAGGATTATATGCTAGATTACGTCTTTCTGTGTAGCTTCATATTTACCGCACAGACATGAGAGTGGTATTGTTCATCTCATCAAACTCGGCATGAAATCAAATTAGTGTATTTCCCGGGTAACTTGATGCTGCAGCTCCAGCCGCCCGATCACTACTAGCAGACTCTGGCTACCAACCCACAAACTGGGAAATAAGACAACCCAATCAACAAGCCATTCAGATTTTACTTGCCTTATGATATAATGTTCAAAAAACACATTATTTTCCTCATACAGCATGTATACATGTTCCAGTAGAAACCTAAAACACAAGTATGAACCTGAAGACGAGCGTGATATGTCCCCATTAAGAATGTGTTCCACCACAGGCGAAGGGACACTCTGAGATGTTCTTCATTGAGGACATCAGTGTGTGAAGAGCTCTCTTGTCTGTTTTGTCCCTGTTCAGCCGGAGAACATCCTGTACTACAGCCCCGACGAGGACTCCAAGATCATGATCAGCGACTTTGGCCTCTCCAAGATGGTAGACGATGACATCATGTCAACAGCTTGTGGCACCCCGGGATACGTAGGTAAGGAGACATGTCTGTCTAATGAATGATGTATGGACACTTACTGAGTTGGAGGGCTTAAGTAGGTGAGATAAATATAAGACACACAGGGGGTGTCACACTAAGACAGACAATATGTAATATTTATACCTGTGTTTCTCTACATACAGGCCTAATTAAAGCACATTTTTTCCTCACTTTCAGCTCCTGAAGTTTTGGCACAGAAGCCCTACAGCAAGGCAGTGGACTGCTGGTCTATTGGAGTTATCACCTACATCTTGTAAGTATAAAAGCCACGGTGAATGTGTGCACGCATCAGTAGACTCCGACAGAGAGAGGGAAGCAAAATATAGTCTCTTAAGATTGTAAATCAGTTCCGGGTTTTCCTTTCTTAAATGGATTTTCAGATTAAAAGCCCTCTGCTTGTCATGTAGGTGACTCATCAGTGGCATGACACAGTTACCTAAATACAGACTAATGTTGCAGTGGTTGAGCCATAGCACCACCTACTGAGCATCTACTGTGCATACTGTTTACCTGCACACATTAGTGTATAAATGTGTGTGGAAAATTTCATTAGTGCTTCTCTTTTTCCAACACTAATAAATGCTCCTCTTTCAGACTCTGTGGATATCCCCCTTTTTATGAAGAAAGTGAGACGAGACTGTTCTCCAAGATCATGAAGGCGCAGTATGAGTTTGACTCGCCCTTCTGGGATGACATTTCTGAATCTGGTAATTACACTGAGACACAATGTAAACAGCCTGCTGCAGCTGCTTTATTCCTCCATACAGCCCCAGCCCTAACATGTGTGTGTGTGTGTCACCTTTTGATCTGCAGCTAAAGATTTCATCCGTAACATGATGCAGAAGAATCCCAGCATGCGCTACTCTACTGACCTCGCGCTCAGACATCCCTGGTGAGTGTCAGTCGTCGGCCTGGGTGGATTTTGATACTAATATTGCTTATAATGCTTTAAATTAAACATTTAGTATTCAGTTGTCTCATCTTTTTACCCTTAAAATCATCAAGTATAGTTGCATTTCTTGAGCTGTTCTTTTCACAGTAAAATGTCTATAGGCAGGCTACTGTAACATAGTTAAAATAACATGACAGTCGTGGCCAGAGGCATTATATTTTCGGATTGTCCGTCTGTCTGTACATACCTACATTCTCGTGAATGCGATATCTCAGGAAAGCCTGGAGGGTATTTCTTCAAATTTGGCACAAACGAAGCAATATTTATTTTCATGTCTTGAAAGTTATATGAATCTAAAAGATTTCATTGTGAGTTAGTATTGCTTTTAACTGTGCAGATCTAATCAAAAATTGTAGTTATATATCTCTCCTGGGACAAGAGACAGTGAAAGAAATTGTATTATGTTCCTAATATTTATAAAATTTCCATGACACAACAAGCTAAAGAAACAGGTATAATGTACAGGAGTGCGTCAGGTCACCCAAATGAGTTGGGATTAACGTCTACCTTGAAATATATTTAAGTGTTCCGTTGCGTCATCTGTTTTCCAGGATTATCGGGAAGACGGCCCGGAGTCAGGACATCTACTATTCCGTCAGCGTTCAGATCCAAAAGAACTTTGCCAAGTCCAAGTGGAAGGTTAGTCCTTGCTGATTTCTTGGCTTTGATGTGGAAAGCTCATTGAGGACCTGCAGTTTATAGTAGATTAATCGGATGCCTACCTAAATCCTTCCTGATTAAGGTCTGTTTAATAATATAGGCCTTATATAACTGATGGCTGATGTAGGGCTTTTACTGTCAGGGGATCCACTTGAAAAAATGATTCTAAAACATGAATCAATTGTCTGGACAGTCTAGTGTATGCTCAGATTTAGTGCTGCAGAAGCATAGTCTCAGTCTCTATCTTCCACACATCATCTTGATAAGCAGTTAAAGTGAAGCTATGTGTAGCCTATATGGCTCTCAGATCTCTTTTTGAGCCTCTCGTCTATGTTTACTTCACAGCAAGCCTACAATGCTACAGTAGCCATCAACCACATGAAGAAGCTGCAGCTGGCCCACTCAGAGCTGGCCCTGAGGCAGGCCAGCATCCCAGACATCAAGGTGGTCGACATGTCCTCCCCAAAGAAAAGCCACAAACGTCTTGAGCCAGACAAATTTGACCCCAAGTTGAAAGAGACCAACGGGAAAGTAAACGCGACGATTCACATGTCCCTGCCAACGAGCCCCATTGAACTAAAGAGCCATTATCACACACTGAAGGCCACTCAGAGTCAGGCCTGCCCACAACACGCGCCCACTATAGCTGAGCAGGGCAAGAACGTCTACCACTCTGAGCCCGCCAACCTCAACGGGTACGTAACAGTTTCATTGGAATTTTTAATTTGTGGTACCACAGCAGGACTGACGCATGATGACACTTTTCTCTTCTGCTTTCAGGTACGCTAAAAACCGCAACGGAAAGACTTTACAGACCGGAGTTTGCTCAGTCATGTGAAGGCTGCATGACGTTTACATGGAAACATGCATTTTACTTGGTAGGTTCAAGTGGCACATGTACAAAAAATATATTGTAGTACAAGTTCTAATTGTATTTGAATTACATCATTATTAAAGTGTCTTTATCCCGAAAAAAAAATCCAGAGATTTGACATATATAAATAAGTGGCAACAATTCAAGTCCCCCTGTTCATCATGTATAAGCACTATCTAAACATTTAATAAATGGGTTATAACACACTATAATGTATCTTTAAGCAGATATAAGTGTTTATTAATGTATTAGTCAACAACTATAACTCCTCCTATTATATAAACAGTTGTTACTATTTACAATATAGTTGTAATAATATAAAATACGTCTTCATGGAAGAATTTATAATCGTTGACCAATACTGTACATTAACAAAACACTTAGAAATAAACACTTATACAGTAGCTGTGTGCAGTTACATTACAGAAATAGACAGGAGTTACTGCACAGAAGCAAAGCAATGTACTGCTGTTGTCGGGGCCGGCAGCAAAACGTATTTTAGTCACCTAAAAGAAGGACCCACCTAAAAAAATCAATATCAGTTTAAGTGTACGCTATATTTATAATATTTTCGCTGGGAGACAGCTATACAGTCTATGTTTCTGACGAGGAACTGAAGCCATTATTTATGCTCTCTCAAAGCAACCAGACTCCATTGAAAAAAACAGTAATTTTGCCTCGCAGAACACTGGAGTCGCTGGTCAACCACAGCCTCGATCAGTTAGTTTGTTTGTGTTATTGTGTGACTTTGGATAGTTCGGATTCACCAAAGTCACACAATAGCACAAGCAAACTAACGGATCGAGGCAGCGGTAGACCAGCAACCCCCGTGTTCTGCAAGGTAAAATTACAGTTTTTTTCAATGGAGTCTGGTGGCTTTGGCGAGAGCATAGGTGGATACAATGGCTTCAGTTCCCCGTCGGATAGGGCTGTCCGAGGGCAAGGCAAAGTGGCGAAAATATTCTTGATATACACTTTGCCACAGTAGGACAAGCACAGGTGACATAAATGAGGGCTCCATGGCAGTGTGACCAGTGTGAACCAGCATGCACAATACCAGGACCCTGAAACTGAAGCAGCTTAATGGAATTCAGCCATCATTAATTGTATTATTTACACCTGTGCTTTTCCTACTGTGATATGTCAAAATGTCTTCCATGAAAAAAGCCTATTCAATCAGTACATGGAGTTTGGTGATGTCACATAGTTCCCAACTTCAGCCAGAGTAACTCAAAACACCTGCGTGGGAGTCCTTTAATCACATGCTGGTTAACAATAAGTCATTGTATATTGGACTGTGAGTGTGCTGTGCATGTTTTGTGTCATTTTCAGCTCATTAAAGGCGAATGTGTGTTTGTGCCCTCTGCAGGTCAGTGTTGCCGTGCTGACTCAGCATGCAGCTGATTTGTGTCAGCGGGTCCCTCGGTGCTGTGAACGAGAAGTGGTTGATCCTCTGACGGACCCAAACGTTCTGCGAGGTCCACGCAGTCAGTGGGGACATTTATGTTTTTGAAAAGAGTGCCTCTGAAGCTTCCTGACAAACACACAGAAACACACAAACGCACACACAGATGCACAAGACTCACTTTAACTCAGATGCAGAAGGATAGACTTCAGTTAAACAGGACAGCTCAGACAGTATTCAAGGGATGGGCTCACTCACCTGTGCTGAATGTCCAGCTCATTGATGGTGAAGCCGCCTCTGACCTCTGATGTCATGAAGGCTTTACATCCGATTTCCTGGTTTTAGCGTCCAGGTTTATTAGCACTGTGGTTACATGTTGTTTAAGAAAATACACACAATGCAATATTATTGTACTTCACATGTAAAATATGATTCTTTAGCAAACCTACATTTGTAAGCGCAATAGAATATATGGAAAACCTGCATGCTTACTGCTTCAAATAAGCCATACTGGTATAATCTATTCTGGTAAATTGTTTCTTACCTTCTTTGTGTTAATTGTATGTTGTTCTGTTTTATTTTTTATTTATAAAGTATTTTCTTCCTTTTTTAAAAAAAAAAAAAAATGATAATGATAAAAAAGAGCTATACAGACAAAAAAAACACGATATATGTTCAAACAAACAAACCTATCATGAACAGTGTAAATGCCACAAGTATCCACAACTTGCCAACTCAAAGCTCTCACATCATCAACCTGCTAGAATATAAAATGTCATCTATATTCACTGTAATGGATGTTTCTCCACTTACTGCAAGTGGTTCATTCAATGTGGCTTTGTGTTGATGCATTCAACAGATATTGATCTATTCCATGTATTATGATGGGATCCCTGTATGCTCATAAATAAAGCCTGTACAGAATCTGCAGTGGTTTCGCTGTCATTTTATTTGTCTCTTAATTCTCTCTCTTTCTTCTTAGAAAAAATTACTCCACACTAATCATTGAAAATATATAATTGATACACAGAATGGAATAATTATAGTAAATTAATAGTAAAATGATATCAAGCTATTGCCATTATGGCACAAGACGGTATTTTACAAATTAAAACTAAATGGAAATCTGAGCTCAGACAATGTATTGGTATGAATGATATGTATGGAATGAAATATATACAAATATCCATACATGTACCATTACTCATGCAAATACTTGGAAAGATAAATGGAAAATTATCAACAGATTTTTTTTAACCCCAAAACAAAACCGCAACTAAAAGTATTTACATCATGTCCAAGGTTGATGAACCTTTGGACTGAGTTTTTTTCTTACTGTAAATCATTTTTGGATATTTTCCTTGCAAAGAAACTGAATTGTGAATGTTAATATTGAGTCATAATGCAATTTAATTATTATTATTATTAATCTACTCGTCATTAACTCACATTTCTTTCTATTTTTTTTTTTCTGTTTTCTCCTGCAACTACATTTGTAAATCTTTTTATGCCTTCGGATTGTCCATCCGTCCGTCCATCCGTCTGTACATACTGTATGTCCGAACCATTCTTGCGAACACAATATCTCAGGAACGCCTTGAGGGAATTTCTTCAGATTTGGCACAAACATCCACTTTGATTCAAGGATGAACTGATTAGATTTTGGTGGTCAAAGGTCAAGGTCACTGTGACCTCACAAAACACATTTTTGACCGTAACTCAAGAATTCATATACTAATTATCATGGATGTAAAGTGCAACTTGACTGGTTGGCGGAGGCAGATAACTGCAAGACGGTAATTCTAGTTTTCACTAATTTAAGAGAAGTAAAGAGGAAAAATAGCTAATTTGACCTGGTTCTGTGGCCTGACCTGGTATCCCTAATTAAACTAACCTCCAAACCAATTATCAGGCTTTACTTTGTCAGTATAGATTAGATGACACATTATCTCTTCAAGCACAGCCAGGATTACCAAGAGTGATGTCTTCAGAGCAGGAGGGTAAATTACAGTAAGCCAGCAGTTACCAAACGTGTCCTCACAACCAAGTTCAAACTGAAAGTTTCAGCTTTTATCAAAACATATGAATCTTGATTAGAAGGTGGAAAACCACTGATGTTTTGAAATGTATGTTACATTAATAGCCCTATGATATTCACTTTTGCTTGTCCTGCATTTTACTGTAAGCCCTGAACTGGAATCGCCAGCCTTTGCGAAGATGGAAATAATAGGAAGAGCCTAATTTCTAATAAAATATTAAAAACATAACAGATTCTACACTGTAAGATTCAACTTTTAAATGTCTGCAATCATCAAAAATCATCAGGTAACCTTTTCTCCCCCTGAGCTCCTGTGAGTTTTCACATATACGCACACCGTAACCCCCCCACCCTTTAGGACCACAACATTGTTGACTTGGGGAAGTCCAGTGTACAGACAGACTGTCCATTCAAGCTTAAGAAACCAGAAATATGGGGCAAAGGTCTCCAAACAGTCTGAACCTTTTCCTAGCAGTGGCAAACCCAGAATCAAAACTGAGCTGCTCAAAGAGGAACATTATTGACAGTGTAATCATAGTGATATTACCAGCAATGGTTGTGGAAAGTCTGTCATCCAAAACTGACTAACGGGGGAAAGGTTGTTCTTGAATTTTGCCCCATTTCATCACTGCTGAGCAATAGTTCAAATGCTGATCAATAAACGGAAGTGCACCACAAGCTGTCTTTTCTTTCCTTTTCTTTTCTGTGTTCCTTTTTTGTGCATGTTTTGCAATTATGGGTATTTTGTAATATAATTTGTTACGAAAGAATGGATATTTACAAGAAAATGAGGACAAAATGTTCATATTTTTTTGTATTATTCATATGTTTTTTAACCTTTGTGACCCTCTCCTCTCTTCAAGGCATAGCCTATGAGTTAGTAAAACAGCACTGGTCACAAATAGACATTGACAAAGAGTCTACAGCCATGCTAGCAGCTCTGTGAGGCTGTAGTTGAGCTAAATGCTCACATCAGTATGCTAACATGCACATGTACATGATACCAAGGCCTATGGAAGGCGGCTGGGTCACGCGTCATGAACACGTCATATCTTTGGGGTACCACACATGCGCAGTAAAATCTGGTCTGCAATCGCCGAAATTGAGCCAATCGCAATGCACGACCGCAGCTTCAGTTACGTTGCGCATGTGTCATACTGCACATCCCAAGACCAGTGACCCAGCCTCCTTCCATAGGCCTTGGTTGATGTTAGCAGGTAGGCCTATGATGTTTACCATGTTCACCTTGTTAGTTTAGCATGTTGGCATGCCAACATTCGCTAATTAGCTGAGGCAGGTATTTGGTCATAAACGTGATCCCTTTACCTTTTATCTATTGCCATCATCAGGTCAAAATTTCAAAGGGATCACAAAAGTTATAATAATTGGTCCTGAGGGGAACCATGAATTTGTGTAACAAATGTCATAGTAATCCATCCAATGGTTGTTGAGATATTTCAATAAAAAATAAAATGTTAACCTCACGTTGGTGCATGAGGAAAAGTCAGTGGGATACATTATCTGCCATGAATGTGTGTATAAAATGGCAATTAATCCAATAGTTGTTGATGTATTTCAGTCTGGACCAAACTGACAGACCAATCAACACTGCCATCCCTAGAGCCACAACACTGGCATGGCTTAAATCAAACTGGATTTATATGTTATGATGCCAAGCGTCTATCATCCTTTGTGCAGACGTTGAAACAACATGCGGACGTCTCGTGACGCTGGCCGGTTGCCATTTTCACTGAGAGCTGGTCGCACGTCTTCGTCTCTCTGTGACAAAGATCAGACACATTTCACAATTAACTTGCCTGACTCGCTCCCTCCTCTCCTGCAGTGAGGGGACAAGGTCAAAGGGCAGACAGTTTCAGAAGAAGACACGCACGTTAACCCCTTGCAATCTCTCACCGCTTCATGGTCAGCTCCATGGTCAGACAGCAAACATGAGCCAGAGCAGCTCAGGACGGCATGATTGGGAGGGATTCTATTGAACCATTTCTTCTAATGAACCTTATCTTTCAGTGTTCAATAATGGACATTCCTTAAGTAACCATAGGTGTCAAACAATGCCGTCCAGCCAATAAATGGGACTGGCTTTACACATTCACATGCTATGATTGGACACTATTCACCTCTCCTGACGAGGATCAATGTTGATGGTAACAATGAAGCACATGAACCCCTCGTGTTGTTCAATGTTAAATAATATGGGAAGTATTTGAATGCTTATGTGATTTATTCATCATTCTGTTTCAGGATCGCTGCATGGTTGGAGGTCTTTTTGAGATATGTATCTGTATCTGCTGCAACACATACAAACCTCATGCACAGTTTCACCTACAGGGAATATTTACTTCACTTCTTGTCCTTGAAAACCCATGCCCTTTTACCCAAACAAGCCCAGATCTCCAAAAAGCAATTGCAATAGCCTCATGAATATGCATTTTGTAGCCACTGTGGGAGTTGACCTGGCTCCACTTGTATTTAAATGGCAGGATCTCCCCTCGTCTCTGCCTGCCAATCCCTGACTGGGCCGAACACTGAAAAGGATTCAGAGTTTGTTTCTGAGTGAGTATCTGCCTGTCAGTATCAGCATTTTATGTATAGAAAGATTGATTTAAGTTTCCAAAGTGTTTTGTTATCAACAGTAAATCAAAAGAGTTCTGTGTTTTCCTTCAACAGACTAATCAAACAGCCCACTATGGAAACCATTGGTGAGATCATCCCGTTCGCGAAGGAGATGCTAAACCAGAGGCCGAGCCGGAGCATGCTGAAGATCTACATGCTTGGCTCCACTCTGGCAATGCTCGGACTCGTTGGTGGACTGGTGGAAACTGTGTTCCTGCCGTTTATGGAGCAGGAGACTGTCGAGGACGCACCAGCAGAGCTGATCATGGAGAAGGAGAAGGAAAAGAAGAAGGAGGTGTTGAAGTCAGATAGCCCTGAAGATATGGACGTGCTGGAGACGGAAGTGATCGAGGCCAAGGCCAAACATGTGCTGGCTAGGCGGAGAAGCTCCAACCGCTTATATGCGTCTTAAAGAAACCCTGCCCTCCTGATGTAAATGGACACGACATTGGCAATGTTGATGGTAATGGTGGTAAATTAAATCACCACTTTGAACTTGTCTCTTTGCTCTCATTTTATTGTGTCAGATTTTGTTAAGTATGCAATTTGTCCCTGGTGTCTGGCAAAAAAATAGTGGATACACTGAAAACTGTATGGTTCAGTGATGACTGGCTGCTGGGCAGCAGATATTTGTGGATGTGACTTGATGAATGTGTTGGGGAAAATATGTAATGTGTGTGGTTTAATTAATTTTACACTCTAATAAAGCTATTTTCAGGTAGCAACTGATTCAGGTCTCATTTTAGAGTTATGTAACCCTTGCATGTTGCAAAAAGATAAAATAGATGTATTTTCATTGTTCCTGCTGTAAGCTGTATCTTAGCACCAGCATCTCTCTCAAGCAGTGTTGGGAAGTATTCAGTAAAAGTAGTAATACCACACTGTGAAAATACTCAATTAAATTAAAGTAAATGTCCTGCATTCAGAACTTTACTTAAATAAAAAAGATCATCAGCAAAATTTGCTTTTATCAAAAGTAAAAGTACCCTACTCATTCTGCAGAAAAAAAAGTTCCCTGCCAGTGTTTTACTATTAAATGCGATGGTTATTTATGATAGAACTACTTTATATTGGGTTTAGTTTAATCTACAGCAATGCAAATGTAATCTGAAAAGTAAGTAGCAGGCCTCACTAAAGCTGTCAGATGAATGTAGTGGAGTAAAAAGTACAATATTTGCCTAAGAGATGTAGTGAAATAGAAGTATGAAGTTGCATAAAATGGAAATAGACAACTCAAGCAAAGTACCTAAAATTTAAAAGTGCATTACATGAGTAAAAGTACTTAGTTACATTCCACCGTAGCCCACAAGTCTATATTTAGTGAGGAAAATGAATTAAACCTGGATATGTGATTGACACACTGAAAATGTAGCAGGTGTAATTCTACATACACTAGTGATGTGTAGGTCACGAACGAGCCGGTTCCAAGAGCCGGCTCTTTTAAGTGAATGATAAGAGCAGGCTCCCGTCCAAGAGACGTTTTTTTTTTTTCTTTTTCTTTAATTAATTCAAGGTAGAATGATAAGACGATCTTCTCCGCGCTACGGGCACTCCATGCACTCCATGCACTGACTGTGACTGAATGTTGTGTTATTGACATCCGTGCGACCAATCAGGTGATGACAGACAAGGATCATACGATCTAGCAGGGAGGGGCGGGGGTGCACGCCGCACTGATGGTCTACAGGTACAGAGCAGGAGGGAGAGGAGGAGAGAAAGAGAGAGAGGAGTGCGGTGCGCAGATAGCAGACAAGATGAGTGACAGTCGGAACCGAAGCAGCATGTAAAATTATGATATTCTGGAAATTATAAGGTTTAGTATAATGATATTGAATAAATTAAGTGATATATCTGCACACATACTAATCATAAGTCAAAACAGCGCTAAATTTGGTTGAATTATAAAAGGCAGAAGTGGCACAATGAAGAGCCGTTTGGGAGCCGAAAGAGCCGGCTCTTCTTGGTGAGCTGAGCCAAATGATCTGGATCACTAAAAAGAGCCTAAATTCCCATCACTAACATACAGCCACTAGGGGGCGGCAGTAAATATGGTCCGGGTTTATTACAACTTCCGTCGACGTGACGGAAATGACGACATAAATCCACACAGTGTTTACTACCGGCTGCTAGGCTAAAACGGCCGTCAGACAAAAACAACACTTTCTGTCACTATAAAGTAAAACAAGTTTAATCCAACGAGCAGAGTACAAACAAACTACAGATGGCGGATCCTGCGGTGGCATCGGGAGGTTCACTGAACGCAGGAGCGGTAAGAGGCTGTAGCTAACTAGCAGGATGAAGCTAACTGAGCTAGCTGTGATGCTAGGTGGCTAATGTTTAGCTAGCTGTTAGCAGTCAGCAGCCATTTGGAAGAGACTCGTCTGTGTTGAATGTGTCTCTCTCAACAAGGATTAATAACTTAAAACAACACGTGTTGAATCCACAATGAGCCTGCTGTACTTCAGCACAGACGACAAGGTTAGCTGTGTCACCGTGTATAGAGTTAATGTGTCTGTAAATGTTAGAGAGAATGACTGAACACCTCCCTGTCTGTCTGGACACATGTCTGTATGTGTTGGATGCATTTTGCACGTTGTGGGCATGTTTCTGTACAGACTGTATAGCCGCCTTTACACGCTAACAGTGTCAATAGCACGATATCTATAGTAGGTTTGTTAGTCTGGGTTCATTTGTTTGTGTTTGTCATCCTTTGACGTCACACCTGCTAATGTGTAGCTACATGTGCTCCTGCAGGTCAACCCTGCCAACTAGCAGCAATGCATTTACTCAAGTACTTTATAATCTTTACATACTTGTACTTTACTTGCACTTACTTTCATATTATGCTACTTTAAACTTCTAGTCCTAAACATTTCAGAGGGAAATGTTGTACTTTTTACACTATGGAGGACGGTCTGCAGGATAGATAATAATGCACTAAACTCATGTTTAACAGTCTCTTCTGCACTATATTCACTTTTTTAATAGTCGTGTATCACAGCTGTTACCCTGCACTATATTCAGTTTTAACAGTTTTCTTCATCCCGTTGTATTTTTATATTTGGTATATTTTTCTTTGTACTTTGCACTACTAACTTTTTTACTGCCTTTTTACTAACATGTTTTGCACTATGGAGCTGTGATGCTGGAAACTTGAATTTCCCCCGGGATTAATAAAGTTACTATCTATCTATCTATCTATCTATCTATCTATCTATCTATCTATCTATCTATTACCTTTATTTAAGACTTCTAGGCTTTTTCATAAAAACATATACTAATCTACTCAATATTATAAAAAAGTCAAATGTAAAATTGGCTCCACTTTGACGAACTGCAACATAATAATGCACTAGCATGTATTCGTTTGTGATAAAAACTGAATAATCTAATTTTCTATAATAAAGAAAACAGTATGAAAGGTGGAATGTAACTAAGTACATTTACTTAAGTTCTGTCATTAAGTACAAATTCAAGGTACTTGTACTTGAGTTGAGTATTTCCCCTTTGTGCAACTACTTCTACTCCGCTACATGTCAGAGACAAATATTGTACGTTTTACTCCACTACATTTGTCTGACAGCTTTAGTTATATTAGTTACTTTTCAGATTACGTGTTCATCCCCTTCCTGTCAAGTGAAAACCATGTATCTTTTATATTCGGTGATCTTGAATGTTTCTGATAAACTGAAAGATGAAGTGTGTTCCTTTATGGGTTGAGACAGTTCTCCTCAGGCTGGGCAATATGGCCAAAATCTTCTATCCCGATATAGGGCCTAGGTCATTTCATATCTCGATAATGATATAAAATGCATATCACGATATAGTATGCTTTCTGATAATTCAATAAATTATGAGTCCAGGCCTTTATGGAATAACCACATGGTTAAACCTAGTTTGTCCTCCTGTCCTGTGTGAATTAAATATTTGACAAATGAAAAGTACAGAGTATTTTCTTATTTAATTATAAATTTTAATGCAAAGTGATCAGATTTTCGGAGAAATTTGACGTAGTATGTGCTTGTTATCAATATAGACAACATCATTTTGTATTATGTATCCATAATTCATGATATCTTGGTAGGCTATATGATTTCATCACGATACGATTCCATTGAAAGATGATGAATTATCATATTAAATTATTGCTCACCCCTAAATTCTCCTAATTCTTAAGCTAAATAAACTATTTAAAAAACCCTCTTGGATCAGCTGGAAAATGCATCGTCACAAAGCTGATAACAGGGCTGTTTTTCTGAGCTTATGAAAAGTTTACTTTTTAGAGCTACATGGTTCTCACAGGACCGCAACACTACAAATATGATATTATAGAAAATGATGCATTGCTGAACATTAAACTACCCAACAGCATAAGGAGTTAAATTTAGCACAACTGTAAACATCTACAGCAGTAAAATGCAACATATACACATTAATGCAGTAATTGGGGCAGCATGGCTCAGCATGGCTCAGGAGGTAGAGTGTCGTCTAGTAATCGTAAGGTTCCTGGTTCAATCCACGGCTCCTCCAGAGAGAGTGTCAAGTGTCTTCGAGCAAGACATTGAACACCTAACCGCTCCTTATGAGCGGGTTGGCACTTTGCATGGCAGCGTCTGCCATCAGTGTATGAATTTGTATGTGAATGGGTGAATGTAGACGTGTTGAAAAGCACTTTGAATGGTCGGTGGACTAGAAAAAGCTCTATATAAATGCAGTCCATTTGCCATTTAATATTAATCCAAAAATATCATATATAATAGTACAACACTGGGGAACATGGGCAAGGGAACATTTTACTGCATAATGAGCTATTGTACTTTTGATACTTGTGTACTTTTACTTAAATAACAATTTGAATCAGGACTTTTACTTGTAATGGAGTACTTTAAGACCATGGTACTTCTAACTTTTACTCAAGTAAAGGATGTTAGTATTTCTTCCACCACTGTCAACTAGTAAATGCTGACACAATGGTACACATTAACTGCAGCATTTGGCTGATTGTGAGCAGGTCTCGGTGACTAGGAGTCCTCTGGTCTGACTTTAACTTCTCTACTTGGACTGAGGACCTTGTAGAGCTAAAATACTTTGGGAAAGTCCCCAGACCAAAGACTTAGGAGTCCTGAAGGTAGGACTGACACCCCCTTATTTTTAGGAGTTTCTCCTAAGTTAATTCAGCCAAATAGGAGATCCAAGCCTTATATATAAAATGGAAATACTGTGGTAATGTTTTTATATTCTCAATTATTTGGTTGATGTCTGTTTTTCAGCGTGGGAGTGGTGGTAAAGCAGCTACCAGCCCTGCAGAGAACTACCACCTGGCCCGACGTCGAACCCTGCAGGTTGTTGTCAGTGCCCTTTTGACAGAGAGCGGCTTTGAGAGCGCGGAGAAGGCAGCAGTGGAGACACTCACTGAGATGATGCAGAGCTGTAAGTATGAATCCTAAAGTAGATGTGTCCATGTTCACCTTCCTCAGAGCTGCCTATTTTAATATTTGTGTGTATTAAAATCACAGCGCACAACTCTTCTCCAGGGCACCGTGCTTTATTCACCAAATGTTTTAAACTAACTTGCCCTCATCAGTTTAGTCTTTAGTTAAGTTTAGAAAACCTTATTACAAACCTATAACAATGCACCACATCAACAATCCCAGCATCCTCGGTCAAGGCACTTCAAATCATGATCAAATAAATACATAAATTGAATGTATTGACCCTTCTTGAAGATGCTAAATTCGATATTCAGAGCGGCAGTGATTAGCTATCTAGGGGCACGCTCACACGCATTAAAAGACAGACAGACAGACCTAACAAAGCATGTATTCAGATTTTTAAAATTGGCATCATTATGTAGTTATTTGGGCATATTTTTGATCTGTTAACAATAACATTGCGGTCGTATTTATGCCTAGATGGCGTTATCTTGAGTACTGATGGAGCAGCTACAATGTTAGCGCAGCCTGGCACTGATCGATCCAAACTCCATTCAGAAAACAAGCAATTTAAAAGTAGTCTGCTTGCAATCTTGCGGACAGACCTTACAAAGCATGAATTCAGACTTTTTACAAATCAACATCATTATTTACTTATTTTGGCATCATTTTGATCTATTTATTGCAATTAAATTACAGCACAATCTGTTTATTTTGGGTTCATACCACAGTAGCGAGTAGTGGCTTGCAATGGAACTGTACTTGAATACAGCTCTGTGAAATTCAGAATGCCTCGGGGTGATGTTATGAACCCAGACACGATGGTGTTTGGTTTTCCGACATGTCTGGGACTTCCACATCATTTACAAACCAGCAACAGTGGTTATTTCTTCCATGGTTGATGGCGGAAAGAAAAGTTGTTGGTATCTATGGAGACAAGCTCCTTCTCTCTAGCGTGTCTAATGCGAATGACGCGAATGAACACAAATGATCCGGGCGGTTCAACTCGTGCGAGTAAAGCTGTTGTGAACACAACATAAGACAGGGCACTTCCTGAATGCCTATGGCATTTTACACTGCATGATACTCTGAGTTCAGCAGCAGTGTGCATTTATTATTTGAATGATGTATACTGATTCGGAAAAATATGTCCAAGATGACCAAATGCATTTGTTGATGATTCCTGCAAACAGAAATTAAATCTATTTTTTTCAATGACTCATCCATTTGTTATATCTTCAAAATGCTTTTCTAAGCACCAATGTTTGTTTTTTTGTTTTTTGTCTCTTTTCCAGATATAACTGAAATAGGTCGGTCTGCTAAAGCTTATTGTGAACACACAGCCAGAAGCATCCCAACCCTGTCAGATGCAGTGGTCACGCTCATTGAAATGGGTATGTACTGGAGGAAACCAACACGACAACACCAAAGTATGCATTGCTAACACAAGGTAACACAGATTGAATCTGTTTGTGTCACTGCAGGTTTCAAAGCAGACACCCTGCCTGTGTATGCCAAGAGATCACAGAGGATGGTTATAACTGCCCGTAAGTAGCCACTCTACCTTCCACTGCTAGTATAGATTACGAAATTGACTGGTAATGGTAGTCTCACTTTCTACATTGATTCTAAAATGATAACTATAAAAATTAACAAATATGTGAACTTAATTTTTTTTCTTGGTGTTTTAATTTCAGCTCCAGTGACCAACTCACCTGTGACTCCCAAAGCTCTGTCAGCCGGACAGAAACGCACACATCCGGCTCACATCCCCAGCCACTTCCCAGAGTTCCCTGACCCTCACACCTACATCAAAACACCCGTGAGTCAACTTTTCTTGGTTGTTATAGAGATCCTTAAACAAACTCTGAACTAATGTCATTTTCCGTTGGTGATATTTAGGGCTGTCAAAGTTAACGCGATAATAATGCATTAACGCCAATAATTTCTTTAACGCATTAATGCAACTTGCCATTTATAGGTTGTAGCGGGCTCAGTTTTAAAGCTAGAGTGAAAACACTGGCATCATTTGAAACTAAAACTAAAGAATCCATTGGTACCATGTCATACTAGCTTGTCGGGAAAGAGGCTAAATAACGCTCCAAACTTACGCTAAAATTTGGCGAGGAAAAACTGGCATGGCCATTTTCAAAGGGATCCCTTGACCTATGACCTTAAGATATGTGAATGAAAATGGTTTCTCGGGGTACCCACGAGTCTCCCCTTTGCAGACATGCCCACTTTATGATAATCACATGCAGTTTGGGGCAAGTCAGCACACTGACACACTGACAGCTGTTGTTGCCTGTTGGGCTTGAGTTTACCATGTTATGATTTGATCATATTTGTTATGCTAAATGCAATACCTGTGAGGGTTTCTGGACAATATTTGTCATTGTTTTGTGTTGTTATTGATTTCCAGTAATAAATATATACATACATTTGTATAAAGCAGCATATTTCCCACTCCCATGTTGATAAGAGTATTAAATACTTGACAAATCTCCCTTTAAGGTACATTTTGAACAGATACAAAATTATGCAATTAATTTGTGATTAACTATGGACAATCGTGATTAATTGCGATTAAACATTTTAATCGATTGACAGCCCTAGTAATATTATATATGAACATTAAATTAGGTACTGTATACTATTTACTCTCCCTGAATAACATGAAAACGCCCTTCAGTTTCACCACTGCCATCAGGGCAGCAGTCAGCAAGCCCTTTATTATGTGTAACAGATGGAATTCATAAAGTGAGGTGCATTTTCCTTTCTGCATTCAGACGTTCAGAGAGCCTGTGTCAGACTACCAAGTGGTGAGAGAGAAGGCAGCAAGTCAGAGGAGAGACGTGGAGCGAGCACTCACACGCTTCATGGCCAAGACCGGAGAAACTCAGAGCCTCTTCAAGGACGACATCACTGCCTTCCCATGTGAGTGATTCCACCTGTATTTCAAAAATCGGTTGCAATATGTTGTTTACGCATTTAAGTCTGTCGTGGTTTCTGTAAGCCAGCATGTCTGTTGGGCTACTGAAAGCATGTTGTGTTTACATGGGTTCTAAATAGGGTTGCAAATTGAATCGATAATTGATAACATTAACAGTCAATCGATTAATCATAATTTAAAAAAATAAACATTTTGCTTATACCAAACAACACCAAATGCATTTTTTTCCTCATTCAAAGCATTAATTCCACAACAACATATTGCATATTCTCTGACAGCATTGCATAGCTTATGAAACCTATAAAGATGTAGAGGCCTAGACTTATTAAACACATTGAATATCAGATTACATGCTCATAAAAATGATCTCCGCCTAGTTTTATAAGAAAGATGCTCAAAAACAACAAGATGTAATGCTGCAATAAGAGAATAGAGATGTCTGTCATCTTATTTTCAAGACGTTATTACCATAAAAAGATGGGAAAATATGATGTTGTGCTATTGTGGTTATATAAATGTAATTTATGGTGCAGTTAGATTGCTGCTAGACCGCCCCGTTAATAGATGCATGTGGGAGAATTTTTGACCACAGTGAAAATGTTTTTGAAAGGCTAAATGGCACCAAATATGGATTGAAGCAGAATATTTTGTTAGATAAAAACATCAGTAGATCATTCAATCATTTCAAATTCTCACAACATATCTAGAATGTAATAAGAGACTACATGTTTTTTGATATTTCAGATCTTTATTTGATAGATTGATTGACTTTCATGTGCTCATTCAAATTCTTAATGACCAATTAATCAATCGTCGATTAATCGTTATCGGCCCGACTACTAATCTCTGTGAATGTGTTTTCAGTGATCGCAGCACAACCAAGCACCATCCCATATCTCAGCGCTCTCCTGCCCTCGGAGCTGGAATTGCAGACTCTGGAGGAGACGGACTCCTCTGAGCAGGACGACCAGACAGACAGCGAGAACACAGCAGGAAACATCCTCAATGTAAGTCTTTACTACTGGAACTTACCCAATGTCTGTGTTTTCATATCATCATGGTCTCTCTGAGTTCACAAATTCCCAGAGATTTAAAAATGATTACTTCCTTTCTGGGAATATGCCACTGTTTCCACACATTTGACAGTTAACTGGGAGCTCTCCGTCCGTGGTTGCTCGGGGTAACTTGCGTGAATATTTGTAGATAATAAACACATGAGTATGTATTTCAAATTGATTGAAGGCTTTTACGAGGACACCTCCATGTTCTGTTTGTGTTTTCAACAGCTGTCGTCACTACGAGCAACCATGACGCATTCGGCCGAAAGTTACCAGTTAGCATGGTCACTCGTTAAACCGAAACACTTGTTGCTCTGAATGGTCGTGATCCTGACGGAATATTGATTCTGACAATCAAATACGTAACAACCAGACATTTTTAATGCTCGTAATGGTTTAATTCAATGTTTAAAGCTTGCTAACTTGTCTGGATGGCTGGGGCAAAACGTCACTTTGTGACATCTACTGTAAAAGGTTCTATATGGTCATTGAGACTTGATTGAATTTGAAATTAAAGCAATATTTCAACATTTTGGGAAATACGCTTATTCACTTTATTGCAGAGTTTGTTGAGAAGATTCATACCACTGTGTTAATCCATGAATAGTAACAATCTTCTCATCTTACTCTCTGCAACAAAGCGAATAAACTAATTTCCTAAAATGTCAAACTATTCGTACTAAATGTGATGTGCGAGTATAGAAGTGTTCAACAATGATCACTTCCATTTTTTTTCCGTTTCCCTCACTCAGGATGATCCAGGAGCTGACAAAGAGAACTCCATGCTTCCTCCCAGTGGAGTTGTTCCTTCCGCAAAGGCCGCTGAGGACAACGTGATCGACAACCCGTACCTTCGACCGGTCAAAAAACCCAAAGTGAGGAGGAAGAAATGAGTGGGACCCACCTTGAAGCAACAGACTCACATTTGCCACAGTGGTTGGTGCTTTCAGAGTGTGAGCTGGGACCAGTACTGCTGTTGGCTTTTTGTATACTGACTGACTTCTATCAAGAGAGAAAACTTTCTTTTGTGTTAACTGTAATCTTTTCAGCAAGCACTCACGTTGTAAGCAGCATTATGATGTAATATACAAACCATATAGGAATCCAGTCATTTTGTGAATAAAAAAAACAATTTTCTTTTTTTTTTTATAACTCTTGAGATCTCCAACTATCTTGGCAACAGTTTCATTCCAGTAAATTGACAGTAAAAGTTCAGGTAAATAATGTGGCAAATGCACCATCTTACATCAGTGCCACAATGGATTTACATCCATCAGCTTTAGAATTAATAGTATAAACTCAGGTAAGCTACTCTGCTCCTGTGCTTCAGGAACTCCTTTTCACTGTCCATCTGAAAGAAAACAAAACAGCATTATAGCAAGATACATTATGAATATCCGCCACATAGAATTCCTATAAGAAAATCATGCACTTTTTAGCAGCTGTGTGTAATTCTGTATAGGATTCAGGATCGGTTACAATTCTCAAAACATGTTTTTTGTTTGGCACAGCAAACTCTAAAGGAACAGTTTGACATTCAGGGAAAAGCACTTATTCGCGTTCTTGCCAAGACGTAGATGAGATTTACCACTCGAATCTCTGTGGATTAAAGTTTCTATATATGGGATTCAGAGCATTGATATAGTGGAGTAATGTCTACCTGAGCAGAGAATGAAGTTGCTCCCTCTGTGTGTGTTGTAAACAGAGCTTCTCTGTGCTTTGTTTTTCATTTAAAAAAAAGCGCATATTTCATAAAAAGTCATAGTTTGTTGAAAATAAGTCATAGTATGCCTTAAAAATACTCAAAGAAGTCAGAATAGTATGTTGAAAAAGTCATGTTTGTCACTAAAATGACTGACTTTGTATTACTCTTTTCAACATGCTATTTTATGACATGTTTTAACATACTATACAATTACTTTTTTTTCAACATACTATACCATTACTTTTTTATCAACCTTTCCACATACTATAACTTTTTTTTAACATACTATGACTTTTTTATTACTTATTTCAACATTCTATACTATGATAAGATGCAAAAAGTCATAGTATAGTATGTCGAAAAAGATGTCATAGTATAGTATATTTAAAAAACTTAGTATAGTGTGTTGAAAAAATGCAAAAAAGTCATAGAATAGTATGTCTAAAAAAGTGATAGTATAGTATGCCGAAAAAAATGCATAGTATAGTATGCCCAATAAAAAAGTCACAGTATAGTATGTTGAAGAAAATGTCATAGTATAGTATATTGGAAAAAAATGCAAAAACATCATAGCATAGTGTGTTGAAAAATGCAAAAAAAGTCATAGTATAGTATTTAGAAAAAAAAAGTCATAGTATGTCGAAAAAAGGTTAAAGTATAGTATATCGAAAAAATTGCAAAAAAGTCATTGTATAGTATGTCAAACAATATACTTAGTATAGTATGCGGAATAAAAAAAGTTATAGTTTAGTATGTTGAAGAAAATGCTAAAAAAGCCAGTGTTGAAAAAAAGTCATAGTATAATATGTCAAAAAACTAGCCATAGAATAATATGTTGGAAAAAAAGCCATAGTTTAATATGTTGAAAAAAAGTCATAGAATAGTATGTCAGAAAAAAAGTCATAGTATAATATGTCGAAAAAAATGCAAAAAAGTCATAGTATAGTATGTCTAAAAAAGTGATAGAAATGTATCTCTAAAAAAGTAATAGTATAGTATGTTGAAAAAAGTGATAATAAAGTCATAGCATATTATGTTGAAAAATATATTATATTATTAGAAATAGAATATATATATATATATATATATATATAATAAAATAGAAAATATCCTCAAGCTGTTTTTTAATCTTGTGTCTCTGGTTTTAGCTTGAAAGTGGATATAGGTTTGCATGTATGAACCCCTTTCAATTTGTTTTACATTTTGGTGTTAAAACCTTACCTTCACCCGGAGTGACTTCTTCTCCATCTGAGGCAGTCTGGACCAGTCTGGGCCTCCGAAGCACTTCGGCCAGCTCACTTTCCTGTTTGTCACTTCATTATGATCGTAGGTCCCAGGCCTGTATTACAAAATTAATATCCGTCAGCTCGTTCTTTGAAGATCGTAAAGAAAATTTGGGATCCCTCAAGCTCATTTATTCAAATATTTCCAAATACAGAGTTTCATTTGCTCTAGAATTCAGTTGAGCACCACTGAAGACTTGGCAGGTTTTCAGAAGTCTCATATATCCATTTTTTTCATGTGCAGTTGCCACGCGATGGTTTTATGTCGGCACACAGCGGCACAATCAGTAACGTCACACACACACACACACAACATGTCGGTGTGGAAGTTCTTCAGCGTGAGAGAAGAAGACATAAAGCTGCAATTTGTAACAACTGCAAGTCCTAAATAAGCTGTAGGGGAACAACTAACAATTAAACTCTTATTATATCATATATGTGATGGAAAAAAAAAACATGTGTCAGCTCAGTTCAGCACTGCTGTGTGTTTGTGTGTGTGTGTGTGTGTGTGTGTGTGTGTGTGTCTCAGTCTCACCCTGGGTTGTTCTTAGCTGAACATGACACGCTTTTGAACCTCTGTGTGGTTGAGTTGAAAGGTGTTTTGCCCGGAGGGGGGACTCTGGACCGGCTTTGATCATGCTGGTACTGCTGTGGGGATGGTGTCCCTTTCTGGTGATAGAAAGTGGAACAAATTAAATTAAACTTGACATGTTACACAGGTATTCCAGCCATTTAGCACTGCATTTCCATAAAGTCGGGGGACTCACAGGAGACAGATTTTACAAAGAACAGTCAAATCAAAGCAGAGGTGGCCAATATGTCCTGAATTTTAGCAGTGGTGGAATGAAACTAAGTACATTTACTCAAGTACTAGATACTAGTTACTTTACAAATGGTTTTTTTCTTGCACATAAAATATATGAAGAGCTTATACAATAGTCCAAAGTCCTGCAATCAAAATCATACTCAAGTAAAAGTACAAAAGTATTACAGCATCAAAATATACATTATGCAGAAAGGCCCAATTCAGAACTACTTATTGATGCGTTAATGTGTTCATCACTTTAATGTTGCAGCTGGTAAAGGTGGGCTAATTTCATCTACTTCATATAGGCTATCCGGCAGCTTAATTCGTAATAATACATAATTTATCAGCTGATCTATATTTTGTATTAAAGGAACAGTGTGTAGCATTAAGGGGGATCTATTAACAGAAATGGAAGATAATATTAAGTAAATTAAGTAAATCTGCAGAATCTGCTTAGTAACTAAATTATCAGATAAATGTAGGCTACAAAGTACAATACTGGCTTGTAGTTGAGAAGTAGAGGTATAAAGTAGCATAACATGTAAGTACAAGCACATCAAAATTGTACTAGGGTACAATATTTGAATAAATATACTTAGATACATTTCACCACTGTCCTTGTGACAAATAAACTGAACCTCTTGTGTAAAATCGGTGGAATGCCCCCTTTAAAGCTAACACCAACTAGGTGCTCAGTAGGCCTAGACCAGGGGTCAAAAACATGCGGCTCCGGAGCAACATGCGGCTCTTTAGCTCCTCTCCACTGGCTCCCTGTGGATTTTTAAAAATGGAAATGAATAATTGTTTTTTTACATTTTCATTTTTATCTATCATTGTTGTAGGTCTATGGTTATTCTCGTAATATTACGACTTTTTTTCTCGTTAAATTATGACTTTATTCTCGTAATATTACAACCTTTTTCTCGTTAAGTTATGACTTTATTCTCGTAATATTACAACCTTTTTCTCGCAAAGTTATGACTTTATTCTCGTAATATTACAACCTTTTTCTCGCAAAGTTATGACTTTATTCTCGTAATATTATGGCTTTTTTCACATAAAGTCATGACTTTATTCTCGTTATATTACGACTTTTTTTTCTCGTTAAGTTCTGACTTTTTCCTCGTAATATTACGACTTTTTTTCTCGTTAAGTTATGACTTTATTCTCGTAATATTACGACTTTTTTTCTCGTTAAGTTATGACTTTATTCTCGTAATATTACGACTTTTTTACTCGTTAAGTTATGACTTTATTCTCGTAATATTACGACTTTTTTTCTCGTTAAGTTATGACTTTATTCTCGTAATATTACAACCTTTTTCTCGCAAAGTTATGACTTTTATTCTCGTTACATTACGACTTTTTTCTCGTAATATTATGACTTTATTCTGTAAATCTCAGATGTTTTTTTCCCTCAATGTGGCCCTCATACTCTGTAGTACATTTGCACTTTGGCCCTCACTGCATTAGACTTATATACTATATACTTAGACTATAAACTGTGTTACCTTCATCACAATGCTCAAATGTTTTGATATGTTTTGATATAATGTTTTGATAGTAAAGCTTTCTGACCCCTGACCTAGGCCTATGGTTGATATAGAGCAAATAAATAATTTGAAGTAATAATGATGCGTTTCATGTACTACCTTGCCACAGGGCGGAAAGCGTGCTGCAGTCCTTGCAGAGAGACTATATCCTCTCTTACTCCCCGGTGTCCTCTGTAAGTCATAGATTAGGGTGCCAAACTGTGAAGAAAATGGAAATATTTAGACCTCTATAATCACATAATAGGTATAGGCCTACATGTATCATCATAAAGCAAAACGACCTACAAATTATGGTTTGAAACACATTTGATTTCTGTATCAAAAGAGGACAAAAGATGCTGCAAAAGAAAGAAAGCTGTGTGTCAGTCAGATGTTTAATTAGGAGACGAACCTCATGGTTGTCATAGCGGCCAGGACCAACGTGTGACGCTTCCGGTCGTGCCATTTGGTTTCCCAGCCGGTCTGGAGCATAATGGAGGGGAAAGACTTTCCTCTCCTGACAGCTGCCAAAAACCACTCTCTGGACAGAAGCTGCTGGCATTTTGGAAACAACTTGTGGGCAAGAAAGTAGTGAAAACTTAAAGGAAAGAAGCAAAGTTACGCTACCACGCAGTTAGCTCCGTCTCCACCTTCCATGACGTCATCGTGTTTTCACTTGCTGTAACTATGGCAACCGAGTTGGTATGCAAATTACGCAAATTGATGGTATTGTTATTGTTATTATTTCTTGATATGGTATATATACCATATAATGAAATAATGACTATATATGTGTATATATATATGTATATATATATATACATATATATATAAATACATATACTGTATATATAAATAT